>PDHQ01000071.1:56457-155934 GCA_003339415.1 Ophiocordyceps camponoti-saundersi (nom. inval.)
CCTTTCTTTGCCGGCGCCCTTCAGGCTTTCGTTTTTGCCCCACAATTCGGGGTAGCCTCCCCCCGTTTCCCGACGGACCCCCCCCCCCCCCCCCCCCCGGTTGGCCCCTCGAGATCGACGCACGGCTGCTATCGACCAAGGACGGGGAGGGCCAGGATACGACGCCCGCACTAAATGTTTGATAAGAGCCGTGTATTCAGATAGTAAGCCACTAGCGTTTCTCTCCAGCAACTCCCGTTTCTTGGTCAGGAAGACTACCATCGAGATCTTTCCTCCTTTCCGTGTCGCGTCACATGTCGCCCGTTACCTTGGCAAAGACCCTGACGGCACCACGTCTGGTAAAGCCCATGTTCATGTCTCTGACGATGCGTACATCCTCAGGCCCCGTGTCGTGCAGCTCCAGGTCGAATCGACGGACGAGGTGGGCAATGGTGAGGAATAGTTCCATGTAAGCCAGGCTATCATGCTTTAGCAATCATAGGCGGAAAAACAAATACGGGGGGAGGGGGCTTCATACTTTATGCCGATGCAGGACCTGCTACCCTTGGAGAACGAGGTGAGATAGCGCTTGAGATGATCTCCCTTGTTGGATGCTCGGATCCATCTCTCAGGGTCGTACCTCTCGGGATCTGGAAAGATGGAGGCGTCACGGTGTATGATGTAACTGGAACTGCTCACCGGCGTCTAAACGAGACAGCACATTAGCATCGACGTGTCGTCGGAAAAAAAAGTCCGGCCGAGACGCACACCGGGAGGGATGACAAATTCCTTGTACTGGAGAGCCTCGGTCGGCGCGACTCTTGGGAGACGTCCAGTCAGGCCGTATGCGAGGCGCAGGGACTCGTGAACGACGCCGCTCTGGGTACGTCGTCAGCTTGTGGTCTCCATGGACAAAGACTGGTTTCATGCGCACCAGGTAGGGAAGCTGCTCGAGTTCGGCCCAAGACGCGATGCTGTCGGGCTCGGGCAAGATGGTACAAAGCTCAGCCCGTAGTTTGCGGGCAACGATGGGATTGCGGCCGAGGTGATAGGCGGCGACGGTGAGAACACGGGCGGTAGTCTCCGTACCAGCGCCGACGATGGCCCACGTCTCGTCACGCAGACGGTTAACACTGCGCTCATGAGGAGGAAGAACCGGGTCGGTGAGGGCGGTGATGACTGTGTCACTCGACCCAGTCGCATCCCGGGATGTGCCCCGAACATGGTCGAAGATGGCCTCGAGATGGCGGAACAGGGCGGCCTTGGCAGGCATCAGCAGCGCCATGGCACGCGGCGAGACAAGACGCGGCAGGGCGACGAGATAAGGGGCGAAGCGACTAATGTGGGCGAAACGCATTGCGTCGGCGGTGGCGCGGCAGACCTCGCTTCGAAAGTGCTCATCGTCGAGCGAGCCCCAATGACGACCGCAGGCGTATGCCGTGATGACGTCCGACGCCATGGCGGTGAAAGCTTCGTCGAGGCTGACCACGGTCCCGGCATCGCGCGCCTCGGCCAGACGCTGCATCAGGCGCTCGACACGTTCGGCGACGAGCTCTGAGCGCTCGACCACGGCCCGGCGCGAGAAGAGGTCACTGAGGACCGCACGCCGGACACGGTGCTGATCGTGGCTCACCGCCGCCACCATGGCATCTGGCAGGCCATAAGTCGGCACGAACTGAGGGTCCTTGTCCCGCCGACGACGGCTGGAGGCGTAGATGACGTGGTAGAAGACCGGGTCGCTGACGTGGACCTCGCGCGGGTTGATGCGCACAATGGGGCCATACTTGCGGTGCATGGCTTCGATCTCAAATAGGAAGATGCCAGGTCGGACGACATTGTAGAGGAATTCGTACAGATGCGTCGCCGCCGTCAGACGAGGACCGGGTATGTTGGCCAGAGGGTGAAAGCGCAGTCGATAGACGGTGCGGACCAAGAGATAGACGACCAGCGCCCCGAGGGCGAGCCACAGTGCCATGATGGCTGCCGTGGCCGATGGATGAGAGGAGGCCAAGGCTCGTCCGGTTTATACATGTTGGCGCGCTAGGCCGGAGCCTCGACGGCAAAAGGCCGTTGGATGGCTTGGATGCTGCATCTAGTGCCATTGTGACGACCGGCGTCAGCTGCACGTCAGGGCGAGCGTCGCTCCATGGGTCGTTTCCAGCGCTTGTCTGCAAGGGGGGGAAAGCTGGGGCCACCCTGCCCTGGGAGCCGTGACGGACGAGCGGGAGGAGGATCGTGATGCTTGATGGATTGGATTGGGGCTGGATATGGTCACGTGGATCAGGTATGTAAGCTGCTTGATCTGCCCTTCATCATCTTCAATTTGCCTTCGTCTGGTACGAACGGTTCTACTACTGACGCCTCCGGAAGCTGTATTACCGTTTACCTTCCTTTCAGCCGCCTCTTGCATAGATCCCTTATATGCAGTCTTCCGGCTTTCTCCCCCACACAACATAGACGGGCATCCAGGCGTGAATACTTGGATCAGAAAGCTCTCGCCGCACATCCACCAGACTCACCTCGATCTGTGCCGCCGTCCGGTCATAGGCACGGTTGAAGAGCTGAAAGGAGAAGCCGCTGAGACCCTGCAAAAAGTTCCTCTCCCACAGCCGGCCCAACTCCTTCAGCCGCTCATCCCTTGCCCAACCGTTGGTGGGCATCCTGAAAATATGCTCGTGGACGTCGACGAAACCGACACGCTCGTACACTTCACGGAGTGAATGTCCCAGGTTCGCCGGCCGATTCAGTCTCTCAGCTGCGACGGACACCTCTTGGAACCAGCGGTTCATGGCGCTATCCGCCGCCAGGCTGTCGTCGTCTGAGAAGACGAGGCCGTCTATCTCCTGCGACTCGAACCAGCCACCCGGCTCAAGCGCGGAAAATGCCGGCTCGGCAATATCCTTTTCGAAGGATGCCCAGCAGCCTCCGGTGAGGCGCGTATGTACGTAGCCAAATTGCTGATCGTGACACCATGGATCGGTCCTACATTGATGAGACACAAACTGGTGACCACCGGCTGAGAGACGTCTACTCACGCGTCGTCGACGAAAAAGCTGACGTTCGGCGGAACTATGTCCGGCTGGATGGGCGACAGGTCGGTGCCGATTACCTGGCTGCCGGGGAATAGATCGCCCATTTCAATCGCCCAGTCGCCGACGCCGGTCGCCACGTCGAGAATCGCGCTGGGCGGTCTCAACGGGTCGAGAGGCGCAAAGTACAGTCGGTCACCGAAGAGGCGCTTGATGATACTGCTCTGCAGCGCGAGCCTTTCTTGCTCCGGCACGTCGTTGGGGAATGCATATGCTAGAACATATCAGCCGCACAACGACCAATATCCGACGGGGACGTCGGTCGACGTACAGCCTGCGCGGTAGGCATGATACGTGCGGCCAAACTCTTCAGGGAAATCGAAAACGCTTTCTGAGAGCGAAGCCGAGTCGAAGCTGTGTTCGCCGGGCTCTGGTTAGGAACGATTCTTGTCGCCAGGAGAATGCTCTCACAAAGGGTCGACGCCAGAATCGATCTGTCGAGGCAGTCAGTTGTGTCGTCGCAGGGGTGAATACTTTGGCGCGGCCCACCGATACGTCCGGCTCGATATAGGCTTCAGCCGTCTGGTCGTCGTCAAAGTGAAAGCGCATGCTTCGTCGGGGTTGAGTATCGCCGGGGTCGCAATTTTGCATCGGCATTGAAAGTTGTGCTGGCTGCGTCTAACGACTGTAAAGCAAATGTTCCGAGCAGAGGCCTCGAGGCGACGGTACGGACGGCGGTCCGTCACCAGCAGTTCAGCTTCGTCCCTCTCTGCAACGTCAGAGCCGGCCCAGTGGTTCGAGAACCGATCCGCCATTCGTTGCCGCCGCCGTCGCTGCTGCTTCTAACCATAACCTCGGGCTAGTCCCAGCAGAACGGTTCAGCTACTGCTTCTTCGGTCGAAGTAGCGCTGCAGGAGGCAGCCACCCAGTGCCGACGTCGATGAAGCCGGGACCAGGGAACGGACGAGGAAGACGAAACATGATCCTCGTCTCGCCTGCAATATATAAACGGCGGGACGGAATCGCTGCCTCTCCGCGGGATTCTGGGACGGAGGATATCATGTAGGAGAGTGCCCGACTGCAATGAACAGGACGGCAGGATAGGTGACTCGAGACGCAAAGGGGCATTGTCTCTGCTTTGCTTTCTTTTTCTTTGGCCGAGGTTTCATCCCCCCAGCAAGACCGAAGTCCCCCCGTTGCTTCTTCCATCTCGACGTCCCCAACAGCTGAAGCGCACTTCAAGGGGCAGAGGCTGCGATTTCTCTTTCCTTTTGCCGCGGACTGGCCGACTTGGTGAAAGGGCTTTTGCCTTTCAGTACGTCCAGGCGCGGTCGTCAAGTTTTGTATCTCTCGGAACGCCAGAGAGATCGAACTATGTACATACATGCACTTAAAGGTGTGTTCGACTGTGCATGCACTTCGGTGTTTGATGCCCAATTCGGCTCCTGAGCTAGGTTGTGCCTACGGCAGCCCGGTCTTCAGCTTGTCAGCAAGCCAAGACCAATGACAACGACACACGGTGCGCTGCCATGGCCGGGCTGGCCTATCAAATGCCGTTCATCGGCTGGAGATATCGTTACATTGCAGCCATGTACGGATACTTCGTCGTCTACTTTACCCACCTGTTCAGTTGTGCTTAGCCTTACGGAAGTCGTTCGTCTAGCATATCTGCGGGGATGCCATGCACCCTGTGAGAGGGCTGGATCTGTGTCAGTCAATACCACCAGTTCTCTCAGTATGCACATTGGTTCCCCGCCTTTGGTCGTGAACAGCCACTCGGTTGACGGCATCAGACTTCATCGTTGACTTTCCAATAACTTGCCCCAATAGGAGGCCGTCATGTCCGACCCTAGAAAGTACACAATCGCTTGGATCAGTGCTATTCTCTTTGAATCAGTAGCCGCACGGGTCTTTCTAGACGAGAAACACGATGGGCCCGAATCCACACCTCAAGGGGACGAAAACAGTTATACGCTCGGCAGAATCGGGAGGCACAACGTGGTTATGGCGTCGTTGCCTATGGGGGTCAACGGAATCGTGTCTGCCGCAACGGTTGCGAGGGACATGATACGCAGCTTCCCTAACGTGAGGTTCTGTCTCATGGTTGGCATCGGCGGCGGCGCACCGAGCGAGAGAAACGATATTCGTCTTGGAGACGTCGTTGTTAGCACGCCATCCTTTGGCGACACTACTTTCGGGGGAGTGGTGCAGTATGACTATGGCAAATCGGTCGAGAAGGGACGGTTTCAGAGCGTCCAATACCTTAACCGGCCTCCACAAGTTCTCCTCTCTGCGGTAGCCAGCCTTTCCGCGGAGCACATATTGAATGGTAATTCTATCGACAAAGCCATCGATGGGATCCTTCAAGAGCGACCAAGATTACGGGAGAAATACAACCGACCAGATATGGTTACTGACAAACTATACTCGCGTGACGGCAAGAACGTCATTGAGCGAAGTCCGCGGACTGAGGGTCAAGATAACCCGTCGATTCACTATGGCCTGGTGGCCTCGTCAGATACTTTCATGGAAAGGGCGGACATTCGAGATATGCTCGCGGAGGAATTAGGCGTGCTATGCTTCGAGATGGAAGCAGCAGGATTGATGAATAACTTTCCCTGCCTGGTCATCCGTGGCATCTGCGACTATTCGGATTCGAACTGGACCAAGGCATGGCGAGGCTATGCGGCAATGACGGCTGCTGCCTACGCAAAGGAACTGATACAGTTTGTCAGTGCGAGTCAGGTTGAGGCTGAGAAGGGTATTGGCCGGCTGGTCGATGAAGGTCAGTTGTATACCTACCATCTATCTGCGTCCCCTTCACCCTGCCTGTAACTTTCATTTGCCCCTCTCTCTGCTAAGCTGGCTTGGCGTTTTTTCATAGCTAAAAGATAGGTCCGTTACGAGTTACCAAGTTTCGATGCTGCGGCGGGCAGTAGAGGACGCTCGGGAAGACGAGAAGCGAGCTGGGCTCCTCAAATGGCTATGCAGCGTCGACCCTTCTGGCATGTTTAACGCTGCTCGCAACAGACACAACAAAGGCACCAACGAGTGGCTGCTAAGGGAAAGTGAAGAGTTCAGGGCATGGAAGACAACTCCCGCCTCGCTTCTTTGGCTCCACGGGAAAGGTCGGTAGTCTTGAGCTTCCATCTTTGCAGACAAGTAACGATCTATAGTCGGCTCTGGCAAGTCAATACTATGTTCGTCCGTGATACAGCATCTCCAGGATATTCACGGCTCTGACCCTACAACTGCTCTGGCGTACTTCTTCTTTAGCTTCAGCGACATGGGAAAACAGGAGGTAAATGCCATGCTGGCGTCACTCATCAAGCAGTTATGCGTCGCCCGTCCTGATACTCCTCAGTCAGTCGCATGCCTCGGCGAAGACAAGGAAAGAGGCCACCGCCCCGGCACTGACAAGCTCGAGGAAGCTTTCATAGCTACTGCCTGTGGCTTTTCACACGCATACGTTGTCATTGATGGCCTAGATGAATGCCCCCAGCTAAAGGGGGAAAGAGAGAAGCTCTTACACGTCCTTGATCATATCATGATGAAAGCGCCAGAAAATCTTCACGTCTTTTGCACGAGTCGGCGGGAGCCAGATATAGCCCGGACAATGGACGACATTTTTCGCGTGCCTGGGCATTCTTTCGCTGAAATCGATCTGACGGCTAAGCGGTACATGCTAGATAGAGACATCGACCTATATGTTCGCTCGACTCTCGCGTCTAACAGTTGCAGGTCGTGGCCTAGAGATGTCAAGGAAGAAGCAAGAAACACCCTGCTTGAGAAGGCGGACGGCATGTAAGTCTTCAGAGGTGCGGCGTTGGCATGATCTAATGGTCGAGGCTCCAAGGTTTCAGTATGTCTCTCATCAGCTCGACGCCCTGAAGAAGCTCTCGAACATTTCCTCCGTCCGCAGAGCTCTTGGCAATCTACCCAACGGACTTGACGAAACATACGAGAGGGTACTGCAGAGCACTGAGCCTAGTTTACGACCGCAGATCAAGAGCATGCTGCAGTGGCTTGCATTTTCGAGAAGGCTTCTCACGGTCGATGAGCTTGCTGAGATCTTCATTCTTCGTCCAGAGAGCGAAGTCGTTCTGGACACCAAAGAGCGACTCTTTGAAGCCGATGATGTTCTCAAGTACTTGGCCAGCTTGGTTGTCATTGCCGAGATAAAAAGAGATCCGGCTCATCCTACGGGAAAGGTGACAAGTATCCGTCTGGTGCACTTCTCTATCAAGGAGTATCTGTTATCGAGTCGCATCACCGACAGCCCCGTGAAGCAATTCGCGTTCTCTGAAAGCAGCGCCCATCTGCACATTGCACACTCGTGTATCGCTTATCATCTCTACAGAAGCTCTACTAAGGAGCCGAGCACCTCGTACAAGCTTGCCCGGTACGCGGCTGATTACTGGATGTTTCATTTGGAGATGACACCTCGCCAACGTTGGCCAGAAAAGACGAGGCTCGAAGCTATACGTGCCCTAGGCGCCGGCAGCCAGAGCTTGTTGAACATGTTTAAGAGAAGCCCACTTCGTTCTCGCGGAGGCGAGCTACGTCGACCGCTATGTTTGACAGCTTTATGGGGCCGTTGCCGTCTCAGCGAGATGCTCCTGGGCGCAGACGAGTACACCACTCAAGAGGACTTGGATTGCGCGCTCGTGAGGGCGGCGATGAAAGGGCATTTCACTGTCGTGCGGCTTCTCCTCGACAGAGGTGCCGACTTTAATGCCGCGATACCGGGAATTTACGATCTGTCACCGGAAGAGAGGACAATCGACGCATTCGAGGCGGCGATATGGAGTGGAAACGAAGAGTTGCTAACTCTTCTGCTCGATCGCGGCGCAGACATTAATGAGGAGCGCGGTAAAGGGGGAACCGCCTTGCAAATAGCCTTGGCCAACAGAAAATCGCACTTGGTCAGATTGCTCATCAAACGAGGAGCCCGCATTGACGTCTCTAACGAGGCAGGGTCTGTACTGACGTTAGCCATGAGCTTGAATGACCCAACCGAGATCCTCAACTATCTCCTCGACAATAACGTCGATGTGAATACATGGGACGTAAAGTACGGGACGGCACTGCAGAGAGCCGGTTCAAGTAACAAAAGTGCGAAAATATTCCGTCTGTTACTGGATCGAGGAGCCGATGTCAATGCTTCTGGAGGTCCAGACGGCTCGGCTCTACAGGCAGCATGTTGCCACTGCGGACTGGAGGAGATGAAC
Source organism: Ophiocordyceps camponoti-saundersi (nom. inval.) (assembly GCA_003339415.1). NCBI lineage: Eukaryota > Fungi > Ascomycota > Sordariomycetes > Hypocreales > Ophiocordycipitaceae > Ophiocordyceps > Ophiocordyceps camponoti-saundersi. The sequence continues at coordinate 64,697 of PDHQ01000071.1, forward strand.
CTCCTTTTGAGCAGAGGAGCTGACATCAACAGCCAAAGCGGATTCCACAGCACGCCGCTGCAAGCCGCATGTTTTAGGACCGAGGGACTCGAGTTTGCAACGACTCTACTTCGAAACGGCGCTGACGTCAACATACTTGGCGGACGATGTGGCAGCGCCCTACAAGCAGCGTGTGTTGAGGAGCGTCGCGGATCAGGCAAGGCAAAGGTGCCCATCGTCCAGCTGCTGCTCAGTAAAGGCGCCGACGTCAACGCCGCGGGGGGGCTCTGTGGCACTGCCTTGCAAATAGCCGCCGAGGGGGGAGACTTTGACTTGGTCAACTTACTGCTCGACTGCGGCGCCAAAGTGGACGCCGAGGTCGAGCCCTTTGGCAGCGCCTTGCAAGCAGCTTGCTGTGGGTCGAACCTCGAGAACAAGGCGACAATCGTTGAGCTTCTACTCAGCAAAGGCGCCGACGTCAATGCGGCAGGAGGTCGTCACGGCACTGCTTTGCAGATAGCCGCGAGCCAGGGCAACGTGGACTTGATCAACTTGCTAATCGATCACGGCGCTCGAGTTGATATTGAGGGCGGGCACTTCGGTGTGGCAATACAGGCAGCTTGCTGGAGTAAGAATACGGAAGCCGTTCGATTATTGCTTCAGCATGGTGCCAACCTCGACTTGCGAGGGGGCTATTACGGCAGCGCCTGGCATGCTGCCGTTTATCCTATGAGCATCGACGATGACCCAAAGAGGCGGAAAAGGTACCGTAAAGCCGGCATAGGATCTCCAGCCTTACTGTGTCTACTGCTCGATCACGACGACAAGTTAGACGTCAACGATGCGGGCGGGCTGCGTCACGCTACAGCCCTTCATGCAACGCTTGCCTTCGAATTCCCTTCGGATCATCAGCTCAAAAGACTTCGCTTCCTGCTTGATCGCGGCGCTGACGTTAACCTCGCGGCTGGCAAGTACGGCTTTCCTTTGCAGGCGGCGTGCGCTGTCGAATACTGGCCCGAGTTCATATACCAAAGTCCGGAAAGAGCCAAGAGCGTCGAATTCCTCCTGGAGAACTGCCCCAGCATCGACGTCAACGCCCGAGGAGGCGTCTTCGGTTCGGCCCTCCAGGCCGCCGCGTACTCGGGCCAGAGGCGGTCGGCAGAGTTACTGCTGAGCAAGGGCGCCGACAGCAACGCCGACGGCGGCAAGTACGGGAACCCGCTAAACGCGGCCGTCATCAGGGGTAATTGGGATATCGTCCGGGTCCTTCTCCGCCATGGGGCAACGCCGGATAGCCATCGGCTGCAAGAGGCTGACGACGAGTGGCTGGAGAGGGTGTGGGAGGAGGATGGGAGGGGGGCCGTGGAGCGGTATCGCAAGTTTTGGGACGTGCAGAGGGGACGGTACCCTCGGGTTTTTGCAGATGATGGTGAGGGCGGTGGGCTGTGTTCCTCTGCTGTTGGATAAGCGGTGCTTCTGGCTCGATGTTGGTTGACTTTTACAACGTGGCTCGTTGAAAGTAGTAGGTTAAGCTTGGTAGTAGACTAGAGGTTGAGTTGAGAGGTGCGGTCCAACCGAGTGGGGGTAGAGAGGCATACGTGAGACGTCGACCTTTGTTGCTGTGCAGACCGTACTTACCTGTAAACAAAGAGATGTTGAGGCACAGTTTGAGTTGGCCCTGCCAGTTCTACTGCGGGGTTTTCAATTCGTCTATTATATGGAAGTTTCCGCTGCAGTTTGTTTCCCAACTATGATAGGAATTGCTGAAAGTTCTTAGCAGTAGAAAGACAGCTCAGCCCCCTTTACATCACCTGAGGTGAAGTCGTTCTGGTTGAACCTACCTGGGTACTAGTTTATAACTAAGAGTTTGAGTTGAACGTTATTTGAACGCTTGTCATGCAAAAGCGGTTTTAAAGAGGCACCTTGATTCGATTATTACCACCATAATAGCCCTAACTAGAGCTCCTCTTCCAGGTACAGCTCTATTCTCTAGAGACGATTCCGGCCACGTGCTATAGATTGTACAGAATTAAGGTGGGAAGCTAGAACGTGGAAAGTTTACGATTAGAACATTCGGAGTGGCAGTGCAGTGGCAGTGGCGTTCGCTGTTGGCAGTAGCGACAGGCAGTGGCAGTGCGCGACCACGTGCTACACGAGGTGCCCTGCCTCTACTCCGTATCAGGGAAGGGCATCAACGCACTTAATAAGCAAACAACCCGACAGCTTCTCCGCGAACTTCAAACTGCCTCCTCAGAAAGCAAACGAGTCATAAAAACATACATACATACGTCCATAGACTTATGTATGATGAACTAATGCAAGAGCCCCTGACATACTTGCCATCTTCGGTCTCAGTGACTGCGTCTGCAGCAAGAGCCGTTGATCATGTGCCGCGTCGCATGGAAGGCGAGCATGGCTTGGGACGGACTATAAAGATGCCGTCTTGGCATTGACCCCCGATGACACAGACGAGTTGCACAGGGAGGCTTCTAGAGGCTCCACACTTTGATAAACAAGTCTCAGTCCCATCTACGGATATCCACTTGTTAGTCGTCACCGTCATCCGTCATCTAACAAGGCCGGCCAACATCAGCTTCTTTCATCAGACGTCCAGACATACATACGACATACGACGTACGTACGTACTTGTCGCAGCCGGTACTGATAACTCTCTTGTTCTATTCTTTTCATCGCCATCGACTTCGATCAGACGCCATCATGCGAATGAACTTGGCGTTCTTGCTCGCGCTATGTCTTGGCGACGCCATCGCTCGCGTTGTCCAGACCAGTGACACTACTGAGACCCAGCTCTTCAGACGCAGAGGCGGCGGTAGAGTAGGCGGCAGCAGTCGAGGAGGCGGCAGCAGTAGCAGCAGCGGAGGAAGAGGAAGTGGAAGTGGCGGAGGAAGAGGAGCAGGAGGTTCTTCGTAAGTCAATCGTCATCACATTCCCCTCATCGTCTAATTTCGGGAGGCAACTGTCGTCGTCATCTCGGCATTATTCTTCTGCCCGGCTCCGGAGTGGGGTTGAAACAACGTCTGGCAAAAGAAGAGAAAGCCCAGTAGTTCGGCGACCGAAGGGGTTGCGGCATCGGGGAGGAAGAGGCGCTCTGTGAGGCCGTGTCGCTGCCGCCATCAGCTGCTCTCGTGTTTCCTGGTACTGACATGGACCAGCAGAAGCTCAAACACGGCTCCCACTTCCAACATTGGCGGCACTTCTCGCGGAGGTTCCGGTCCGAAACCAAGCTTTGGCGGTGGCAGATTCTTCGGTGGGGGAGGGCGGGTGCCGTATCGAGCCGGCATCGCAAGTCCTTTGGGAATCGCGCCCTTCTTCCTCCTCGGCGCCTCTCTCGCCTTCTGGCCTGGTGTCTGGCTTCACGGCGCGCACCTATACCCGTACTCCTACGTGCATCACTACCGCAATGAGTCTTCCGGCCGCAACGAGACGGCCAAGGTTTTGTGCGGCTGCGACCGGTTTGAGGAGTGCGGCTGCGACGAGAACAACGACAGGGCCTTTTACGACGGCCTCATCGGCAACGGCAGCTACGATGCTCTCAACAAGAGCGTCATCGACGTAGGTGAATTCAGGGGCCAAAAGACGCTCCTGATCAACGGCACCCTGCCAAATGGAACCACAATCGACGGTCCCGACTCGGCCGCATCAAGCTTTGCGGCCGTGACCACAGCCCTCTGGACGGTTGTCGCCACCATTCTCGTGGCCCTGGTTCTCTTGTGAAGACGGTCCTTGGTCGTCGACCTTGGTGTTTTCTTTTGTTTGTGTCTTGATATGCGGCTTACGATTGACGTTACGGCCATGGACAATACCCCAGAGGAATGGCGTCAGCGGTTATTCGATGTAATACTTCTTTCATTCAGTATGCGTCAGAGAGGAACAATAAGGGCAGAAAAGGAGAATAGCCAAGCGTTTCTATTGTTATTGCTATGAATCGTATTCAAGTCTCCAACCTGCTAAGTGAGGGCTTTCCATCCCCCGAGGTTCTCGTAGACTCTTTCTCTCTTTTCATCTCTTGAAAACCTCTTCAAATCTCGACTTCTGGCATCTCTTTTGCTTCCTTCTATACATCTCATGTCATCTTGGTGATTCCTCTTCGATAGCATCACTCCCACAGGCTACAGCATCACTCCTACATCGGTCACGTGTTCACAGCGTCAACTCTCAAGTTAGCAGCGGCGCTGCTGACTCATCGCCTTTGACGCCGCCTGGGTTGAAACCCTTCCCCCGGATTCCCTTCGTCAACCTTCAACAGCGCAGCGCAGCGACGCTTGCCTCGGCCGCCTACGAAAACCGAGCGCCGCGGCTGTCCGTCGATCGGAAACGAAGGTCCAAGGAATGCTTCCGCGGGCGCACGCGGACCCATCGAGCGCCGCGCCGTCCCGAGATCCGCCTTACGCCTCATCATGGCCGAGGCGGAGTTTTCCTCGCTCGACGAAAACGAATGGAAGGCCCAAGATGCCGCTGATGAGCGCGAGATCGCGCGTCTGCTAGAGCAGAGTCAGGAGGGCGCTAATGGCGGCCTTACCCTCGACGACACGCCCTTTGATCAGACCAACAAGGCCGACGACGCGCAGGATTTCGAGGACATCAGTGACGATGATTTGCCCGACGAGGAGGGCCCCAGCGCCGGCAACGCGGCTGAGATGCCTGGCCTTACCGACGACGGTGGTACGAGTAACGATGCGGATGATCTGTTCGGTGAGGGCCCGTCGTCGCCCATCGATCCAGTTCCTTGCCCGGTGTCGCCTGCACCTCAAGTCCGCGATGACGCCGACGCTCAGCCTGCCGAAGCGAGCCTCAGCTTTGCCAGCATCAATTTCGACCCTGATCCTCACCTTCATGGTGCCGCCAACCAAGACCCAGACATTCCCTCCGCGGCCGAGACGGTCGAGGATTTGCTCAAGGCCGCCTGGCCGGCCTTTGGCAAGGGTCACGTCCTCACCTGGAGCCAGCTGCTGCCGCCGAAAAGGGCCGCTTGGAAAGAAAAGAAGCCCGTCAAGAAGCCCAAGCGCCTCGTCACTAGCAAGCTGACACTCGACATGGCACCAGACAAAGAAAAGCATTTCCGTATTCCCGGAGTAGGCAAGGCTCGAACCGACTCTGCCGAAGGCCGGGGAACTCTCGCCCTCTGTGGTCGTTCGGGCGAAGACAAAGACGATAATGCCAAGAAAGCAAACCCCGATTTGGAATCGGACTCCGAGACTGTCGACGGGTTCACGCTGCGAGATATCGAAATGGTGTGCGAGGACTGGGGCGCGCGTATCGAGGCCGCCGAGGCCGACTTTCTGGCCGCCGAAAGGGACTTGCAATCTCACAAGCGGCCTCTCGAGGACGAGCAAGATGACGAGTGGGACGCCGAATTTCTCGACGCCGACGTCGACCCTCAGCCCAGACCCAAGAGACGACAGGTCGAGTTTGGTCTTCCTGAGATCCCACGGTGGACAGCGCCATCGTTTGACAACTTCGAGGAGGTGACGCGCCTCGGCGCCAATCGCGTCGTGCTGGACCTGTCGGACCCCCGCCTTCTGATTGAGACGGAGCCGACGAACCCGGCGCCAGCCAAGCGCACGACGCTCGGGCGGGCGGGTCGCGATCTGGCCCAGCGCTTCAATCTCTCCAACGACGAGTCGTACGAGCTCCTCAAGGAGAACCACCAGAGCAAAGTGCGGGCGACGTTGGGCAACATCTCAGTCGAGCACAGCATGCCGGCCATCAAGCTCACCTGGCCCTACTACAAGGTCAAGCTGACGGGCACTACGGACGAGTACCACCGGCCTCGTTTCCGCTACAAGAAGTTTGCCGGCCATTCCATTAAGTTTGAGAAGCCGCTGCATCACAAGCGGAAGAACATGAGGGGCAAGGCATACGAGGTGTTTAAGCGGTCGAAAGATCTCTGCCTGTGCGACAACGCGGCGGCGGTTCTGTTCGAGTACTGCGAGCCCCGGCCTCGAGTGCTGAGCAACTTTGGCATGGGCAACAAGCTCATTCACTACTTTCGCCGAAAGGATCAAAAGGACGAGGAGCAGCCGCCGCCGCCGCCGAAGCCGGAGCTGGGCGAGCACCGGATGCTACTGCCCGAGGACCGGTCTCCTTTTTCGCTCTTCGGCACCGTGGACGAGGGGGAGACTGTGCAAACGCTGCATAATGAAATGTTCCGGGCGCCCGTCTTTAGACACGCGCCGAGGGGCACTGACTTTCTCGTCGTCCGTAGCACGACGGGCGTCGAGGGATCGAGGTGGTTCCTCCACAAGATCGACCACCTGTTCGTCGCCGGACAGACGTTCCCCTCGGTCGAGGTGCCGGGGCCTCACAGCAGAAAGGTGACAAACGCATCCAAGAACAGGATGAAGATGCTGGCCTTTCGCCTCATACGGCACAGCACGGGCGACAACTGCCAGCTGTCGGACGTCACCAAGCACATTGCCGATTCGACGGATACGCAGAACCGGCAGAAGCTCAAAGAATTCCTGCAGTACGACCGGGACAGCGGCGAAAAGGGCATGTGGCGGCTGAAGCCCGGGGAGACGCTGCCGGACGAGAACGCCATCCGCACCATGATCAAGCCCGAGGACGTCAGCCTGCTGGACGCCATGCAGTTGGGTATCAAGGAACTCGAGGATGCCGGCTATGACCCCCGCAACGCAAACATTGACGACGACCAGGTGGCAGATGTCGATGGCGGAGCCGGTGGTGGCGGTGGTGGCGGCGGCGGTGGTGGCGGAGGCGGCGGTGGCGGCGGCGGTGACGATGAGGAGATGGACGACGACGGAGGCAGCAAGCTGACCAAGGGCGGCAACAAGAAAGCGGCGGAGAAGCAAGAAGAGACGCTCGCGGACAAGATGGCGCCGTGGAAGACGACCAAGGCGTTTATCGACGCATGCGCGCAGAAGGCGATGCTTCAGCTGCACGGCGAGGGCGATCCGACAGGCCACGGGCTCGGCTTCAGCTTCATCCGGACGTCAATGAAGGGCGGGTACATCGAGGCGGTTCAGGGGCCGCTGGCCACCTCGGCGGACGCGATGGAACGCGAGAAGCGCGCTAACGGCGGGCACGCGTACAACGTCAAGCGGCAGCAGGCCATGTACGAGGAGGGCATCCGGGAGATTTGGGAGAAGCAGAGGGCGACGTTGTCGGACGCGCAAGAGCACGACGACGCGGACGTGGCGATGACGGAAGACGAGGACGACCGGTTCAACGTCAACGCGGCGGCGACACCGGCGCAGTTCGACGAGGGCGTCAGCCAGATCAGCGGACTGACGTCGTCGAGCCGGCACCCGAAGCGGGCGATACGGATCACGCGGGAGGTGCAGACGCTGGACGGGTCGACGCAGATGCGGACCGAGGTGGTGCACGATCCGGTCGTCATCTCGCAGTACATGAAGCGGCGGACCGAGGCGGATATGGAGCTCCGAGAGTACGTTGTGAAAACCCTCAGATCCCCCTTCAAACGCAAGAGTTCAGCCCAGAGTCCGCCTCCGATCTGGAAGCGGCTGCCGACGGGAGTCCGATGGCTGCTGGAGTGGACGGCGTTTCGCGGACAGGAGACTCCCGGAGGACCGGCGGCTCCCGGATCGGTGGCGGACGGGGTTGGACTGGAGTTTAGACTCCCGGCTTACGTCTATCTCTCTACAGCATTTACAGCTCCCGTCCTACGGGCAATGCCGACCATGACCGTCTTGCAAACATTAGGTATTTACCCCCTTCCCCCTGTTTTGGTGGTCTTGTAGCATTTGGGTGTGTGACGAGAGGCAGACTGACACAAGACCGACAGGATCCGAAAGGAACTCGAGCGACTGGAGAAGAACAAGGCGCGACGGCAAGCTCGAGAACAGCAGAAAGAGTTGCACCACAAGGCAAACGTCGGCGACGCGGGATCACCCGGGCCCAGTAACAATGGAGGCGGCGACAAGATCTCTACCGGGACGACGCGAAAGTGTGCCAATTGTGGACAGGTCGGACACATCAAGACAAACAAGAAGTATAGTGTCCCCACCCCCTCGCGCTGCTTTTGATTTCTGGCGTGCACTGGAAGAGGATCCCGAGGAAGGCGACGGCGGCGGCGGCGAGAGGAGAGTGAAGGGGAAGAAGAGGAAACGGGCCAAGAGGAGTAAGCTGGCGCGTCTGATGCGAGAAGCGGAGAAGAGCCGGGCGGCGCGGGAAAGGGCGGCGGCTAAGACGGCGGAGAAGGAGGCGCAACGAGCGAGGAGGACGCAGGAAGCCGAGGAACGGAAAGAGAGGAGACGAGAAGCGAAGTCGGCGGAGAGAGGGAGAAGAGAGGCGTTGAAAGGGAGAGGTGTTTTTTGAAGGTGGCCTTGGGGATCAATCATGCAGTGCACGCCAGGGTGTTTTTGCTCTTCGTTTCTTCCGTTCTGTTTAAGAAGACTGCTGGCTAATGTTTGTTTGGTCACAGGCTATGTCCTCTGCTCAACGGGACGATGAAGACGGAGAACGGCAGCGCGGAACACGGCGGGTTTGGTAACTACAATGCCCGTTCGGGGACGGCGGGATCGCCGGGGGGTGGAGGGATGAGTTGAGAGTTTTGAAGAGAGGAGTGAGTTTTTTTTTCCTCGCGGTTGCTTCTTTTTTTTTCTTTCCGTCGTTGTTTCTGTTTCTCCTTTTTTGCTTCTGTGTTTTTTTACTCTTCCTCGTTCTTTTAGTAAGGAAGGGGGGTTTTCGAAGATGGTGTTGATGAAAGGGGGGGGGGGGAGGTTGAGGTTGAGGTTGAGGTGAGTTGAGTTGAGGATGATGGTTGAGGGGGGAAGATTGATGAAGAGAGAGAAATGGAGGGAGAGGTATTTCCCCCCATCCCTTTTTTCCCTTGTACAGTCAGATTTAACAGCGGAAGCGGACTAGAGATTATACCCTGATTTTTTTTTGGTAGGAAGAGAATTGTGTGATTTTTGGATGAAGTTTCTTTGTGTTTTTGTTTCTGAGGGGGTAGTTGTGAGAGTGAGTGAGGCAGAGAGTGAGAGAGGGATAGAGAATGAGAGAAAAGGGGGTTGTGAAAGCAGGTCCCCGTCGGTGAAGAGGGAGAGAAGGGGGTGGAAGGACGGAAGGATGGATGGATGGATAGAGGCGGAAGCTGAACCCGGCTTGCTGCTTCGGTTGAAGGGTGAGATTGGTAAGTGATGGCAACCCGTTTGCTGTCTGCTGATTGAGATACAGGGAGGGAGGGGAGTTGATGAGTTGACAGCGAGGTAGGTGTCCGGAACCCTAACCCTACCCTTGCAAGTGACTACGGATAAGTGGTAGCGGATTGGGTATAAAGGGCATCCTCTCCTCTTTTATCATCTCCTCTTCTATCCTTTCCTCTATCATCTCCTCTCTTCTTCTTCCTCCTTCTTCTCCAGAGTACCTCGCTCGGTACACTCCTTGCCAGAGATGGGGTGATCCCCTGTTATACATACTCTTCCTACTGGCCAACTCTCACGGGTTTAGAAGCCCTGTCTCTCTCATCACGGACTCTCTCCATCTTGCAACCCCAAAACACGCTCGCCATGTCGAAAAGAGTGTTTTTTTTCGCTGGGAAATTCGGCAACGTCCAATCAAGGACTTTTTATGCCCAACCCTGTCTCCCTCTGGCTATGCATCACTGAACCCATTCATAACCATCGTGGACGTCCCAAACCTTTGCTCTCGGACACTTTTCAAACCTTCATCCTCGCCGTCTTCAATCGTCTCTTTTCTCATCTTATGAAAGACACGACACACTATTTTACCTGTCGCATGCATCTCCCATTCAGCTCCAACCAACCTTTCTCCCTGACGACCTTCGTCATATTCAGCGAAGTAAAAGGGGGAAGAGAGAGATGGCTTGCGGGAAATACGAAGCGTGATATTTCACCCCTACTCATCCCTGATGAATGCCTTTCCCGGAACCGGAGACGATTAAACCGGCGACATGGTCCCGAACGGACCTTCTATTCTCTCCTTTGCTGATTCGCATCTCATGCTCGTCATGATACCGCCCTCCCATCTCCATCTCCAAGGCTCGATACATACAACAGCGGATTCTGGATCAGCTACGCCATAACTAGGTGGTTGCCCAGACGGATATCCCAACTTCAACCCCGCGTATCTCACAAAGCCAAAAGGCTGTTCAATATCCGACTTTCACCCCGGTTAACCCTCCTCCTAAATACAACAAGCAAAACAACGACGAAACTACCTCTTCAACCAACCGAGGGAGGCATAAGAAGCCATGTCAACAGGGACCCTGACGTCCCCTCAGCCATGACATTCAGATTCCCAAGGTTCCCACACCGTTTCCCTTCCGCCCTCTTATAACCATCACAGTGACGATTAAAATAGCAGAGCTCGAAGATCAAAACCCAGGCCCACAATTGACGCCGCTCACTGCAGCGCACCGGAGTGCCCTCTCCAAGACCTCGTTCCAAAAAACAGACGAAAATCACCTCATCCTCCGCGGGGACTATCTTGGAGATGGGCAGTTTCGCGTCACTTCCTCAGAGTACACACACACGCCCCGCAAACAGACAAGAACTCACTACGCCGTGTAATGGAAGAAAAAGGCCAAGAAAGGTCGAATCTTTGACTGAAGAAGCAACACAGAAAACGACGACTGAAGGAGCAAACAGAGGAAACGGCTCCCTCAGTCGGAAAAAAAAGGGCAACTCTTCTCCCAAGCCATTTTCTTACACCCGGAGAAGAAGAAGAGAGGCGGTGCATACTTCTTCGCGACAACTGGTCCATAATCATCATCTAGTCCAGCTTCGCATAGGATGGAATTGACACGTAAACCTCGACGGGAAATGAGATGGGAGGCATAAAAGACAGCAGCGACTAATCTCTTCGTGACGGCATCTTCAACGTCTGATATCTCAGTATAGAAACAGAAGAACAGAACAAAGAACAAACTCCAAACGCAGAGGCTCATATCATCAAAGACAACTCGAAAACTCCATCGCTAGTTTCGAAATTCCCATGCCAAACCCCCTTGTCTCTCTCTCTCTCCTCTCTCTCCCTCTCAAAGACCCTCAGTAGCTAAAGTCGACTGCCGCCATGGCCGGTAGAGACTTGCTCTCCTCCTCCTCCTCTGTCGTCGTCATGACCGCCGTCTGAGCACTCCCACTACTGCTTCCCCCCCTCCCGCCCATCGTCACCGACGACGACGACGACGAATCCGACGCCTGTCCTCCTACCGCGGTCTCGGCGCTCGAGTGCGTCGGCGCAGACTGCAGCTCGTGCGACGAGAGGCCGCTCGGCGACCATCCCTGGTCGACAAGCTGCTGGAAGCTCCAGCTGGGCTCGAAGCCGGTGCTGTTCCACGCGTGGCCCACGCGCTCGTACATCTCGTCAATCTGCTCCAGGCTCATCTTGCTCGTCTCGTACACCATGCACCAGACGAACAAGACGGCCATGATGCAGAAGGCGCCCCAGATGAAGAAGATCTTGGCCCCGAAGCCGGCGTCGCCCACCACCATAAACGGCGTGCTGTAGGCGATGGCAAAGTTGAGCATCCAGTTGGACGTCGTCGAGAGCGACATGGCCTTGGCCCGCACCTTGAGCGGGTAAATCTCCGACGTCACCACCCACACGACGGGGCCCCACGAGGCAGCGAAGAAGAAGATGTTCAGGGAGCAGAAGACGACGACCATGGTCTGCGACACGTTGGCCAGGTCCCCCCGACCGGCGGCGGCGGTGCTGAAAGAGGCCATCAGCAGCTGGCAGACGGCCATGCCCAGGGCGCCCATCATGAGCAAGCGTCGACGTCCCCAGGATTCGATGACCAGCAGGCCGGGGATGGTGGACACGACGTTGATGACGTTGATGATGGTGGACTTGGCGTGCGGACTCGCTACGCCGACGCGGCTGAAGAAGATTGTGCTAAAGTACATGATGAAGTTGATACCCGTCAGCTGCTGGAGCATCTGGAGACCGCAGCCGGTAAAGGTGCGGCGGCCCAGATGGGGGGTGCCGACGAAGACGTCGCGGTACGTGTCCGGGCCGAGCGTCAGCTCGTACTGGTGATTGGCCATCATCTCGTGCAGCTCCTCGATGAGGGCCGGATGGGTCATGTCGAGCCTCCGCAGCCTGCTGAGCGAGAGGCCGGCCGCTTCGTTGCGACCCTTTTTGACGAGGAAGCGCGGCGTCTCCGGCAAGAGGAGGAGGCCGGCGGTGAGCACGAGAGCGGGCACGATCTGGAGACCGAGAGGGATGCGATAAGCCGACGAGTCGGTGAGAGGCGAGGTGAGGATGTTGATGACGGAAGCCGTCAGGAGGCCGACGGTGATGGAAAGCTGATAGGCGCATACGAGGGTGCCGCGAACCCATCTGGGCGCCATCTCGGACTGATACAAGGGGACGAGGACGGAAATGGCGCCGACGCCGACGCCAGCCAAGGCGCTGTGTTTTTCGCCGGCCCTCAAGAGTGATCAGCCAAGAGGGAGAACAGGAGGTAGCAGAGATGGAAGAGAGTATATATGCATGTGTGTATATATAGACAGGGAGAGAGGAGGGGGGAGAATAGACATACCGTCCGACCAGCAGAAGCGGAATGGCATCGGCGCAAACCTGACAGACAGAACCGAGACAGAAGACGGCAACGGCAACGAGGAGCGTGATCCGACGACCGAGCGAATCCCCCGCCGGAGCGGAGAGCAAGGCGCCGACGACGGTACCGGCGCTGAGGATGGAGACGATGATGGAAATCTCTTTCGTACACAGCTCGGGATCGCAGCTGGTGGCGAAGCGACGCTTGAACTCGGGCATGGCGAGGATGCCATTGATGGCTCTGTCCGTATGTGTGTGTATGTATAAATCAGTCAAGGTACTGGGTAGGTAAGGTAGGCAGGCATATCATAGGAGAGAGGGGAGAGGGAGGAGAGAGAGGGCGTCTCGAACCCGGTATCATAGCCAAAGAGCAGCCCGCCCGAGGCGACGAAGAGGCCAACCATGACGGCCGGGGCGGACGAGCCTGCGACGTGATCTGGCTTGTGCCAGCCCGCCATGGCTGTGATTTCGTTTCTTGTTTCTTTTCCTGCTGTTTGTTTGTGCTCCTTGTCTCGGTTTTTTTCTTCCCTCTCTCCCTCTTCTCTCTCTCTCTCGTTATATGTATGTATGTGTATCTTTGAAAGAGGAAGCGAGGAGAGAGAGAAGAGAGATTCGTTGTTTCTTTGGAGGTAGAGGAGGAGGAGAAGAAGGAAGATGACGACGACGGCGACGTAGACGAGGAGGAGGAGGAGGAGGAGGAGGATGACGGAGAGGGGGATATTGAGGGGGGGGGGGGGGAAGGAGAGAAAAATGAAGAAGCCATCATCTCTAGACTGCCCTGCCCGTGTGTATTACCTACACACAGCCTATACCTAGCCTACAGCCTGCAGGTAGTATACTAGCACTACCAACCCACTAACCCACCTCTAAAAAAATCGGACGAAGGCGGGGTGGGGGGAGAAGAAGACGAGTGAGCTGACGGGGCTTGCCTGCACTGCACTGCGCTGCGCTGCGCTGGGGGCGGGGCCGGGGGAGGGACCGGGGAAGGGACCGCCTAGAACAAGGCCTATAACGACAACGACAACGACACAACGACATTGTACCGTGTTTACAGGGAGGGGGTTACCTTTAACAAGCCTTAGTCGAGGCTTGACCCGACCCGTAGAAGCCCGCCCGTTTGTTTCTCAGGTGGGTGTTATTATAGCGCCCGAGGACCTTAATTCGAGCCCTTTTCCCTCTCCCTCCCTCCCCTCCTCCATGTTACTCTTTTGATAGGGCAAAACCCTTTATATCCCTTGTTCTGTCTGTCTGTCTGTTCACGTAAACATCTCCCTTTTATGAGCGGATACTAACTACTCAGCCTCTCTATCTCCCTAGGTATCCTCTGAAGACAATACCTAGGCTTATACACCTACATGATCGATACGGCTCTACGAATACATACATCCATACATCAGCATATCTGAGTACCCGCACATTCACGGCTTCATCTTCATCTGCATCTGCATCTACGAATACCACAAACACTGTCCCAGAAATGCTAGTACTGTACATGCCATATACGGTTACATGTTGCTGCACACACATATGCACATACATACATATGTATGCTGCTTACCACACGCCCCGTTACAGCCTCATGCATCTTCCTCCAACCCAGCCGCTCCCGTCAATCCGTCCTCCCCTCCCCTCTCCTCTCCTCATCCTCTCATCTTCCATCTTCTCTCCATCCTCATCCCCATCCCATTCTCCCCTCCTCTTCTCCCATCCGCCCACCTCGTCACCCCCTCTCCTCCTCTTCCACATCACCGCTCTTCACCGTTCCACTCACTCACTCACTCATTCACTCGCTCACCTCAACGTCATCCACTCCCAAGGTCCAGCCCCCTTCGGCAAAAGGGAACCCACCTCTTCTCTCCGCCCAGGTCCGGACCGAACTACACTCGTACAGTGCCTACCAACGTAATCTCGTCACCGGTCTCGAGAACCCCCCAAATCTGCAACCCTTCTCCCACGAGCCCCATTTACTCCCCCCCCAACCGCTCATCTTCTCAGCCCTGCATCCTTGGGCTGATCTACATGCGGGCCTGCATCGTCTTCACCTCGGACCCGATTCTACTACCTACTTCTAATCATAGTACATACCAGCTAAACCGGATAGTACTCCGTGCCATCATTCCCTCATCATTACTACCATCTACATCAATGTCTACCCTTCACCCTTGCAGTACACATAGATAGGTTCGAATAAATGATTCATCATAAAGAGCTTCTAGGAGTTCCAATCAAGATGAATATAGGAAGACAAAAATAAAAAAAAAACACCCCTTGTGCGCCTTAAAGTCGCCTTTCCTTGTACCCAGACAAACCCCGTTCACCGACGCATCTTTCTCCCATTTGTAAATCATTCTTCCCTCTCTTTGCTCTTCCTCCCTTGACCTACTTCTTCGTCTCTATCTTTCCCTCACATTCTCACAGCTCAAGACTAGGAGTCTGTCCCTTCACCCGACCAATCACCTGCCGCGGCGCATACTTGGGAATCACCTCGTCGTCGTGGAGCATCTCAAACTCCTCCGTCGCGTCCCGGCCCATAAAGTTCATGATCGCCTGCGGCCCACCAGGATGCTCGTCGAGCCAATCGCTGAGGTCCATCACCACGCCCTTGACAACGACCCAGAGATCTTCCTTCTTGTTGTGCTTGGCCACCTCTTCCATCGTAAACTCCTTCTCCGGCACGGCAAAGGCCTTGGGATCGTTGGGCTTCGACGCCTTAGAGCCGCCTGACGCGGGAGCGCCCACCGCAGACGAGCTGGTGGCCGCTTGCTGCACTGATGACGACGACGACGAAGAAGAACCGTTGTTGCTCCACTCGACCGTCAAACGGCCCGGCGCCGAGGGGTCGAGGTGCAGTGAAATCTGACCCAACCGCTGAGCGGCGGCGCCACCCGTTCCGTTCAGAGCGTGCTGGAAGAGATAGTTGCTGGCCGTGTCGCCAGCAACGCGGCCGTAGACGACGCAGCCCAGCAAAGACGAACCACCCAATCGGTTGGCACCATGCACACCGCCAGCCAGCTCACCGCACGCGAAGAGGCCGTCAAACGGCTTCTGCTCACTGTTCAGCACCTGGGCCTTGTCGTTGATCTCAATACCGCCCATGGTAAAGTGAAGCACCGGCTCCATGAGCGAAACGTGGAAGTCGTCGTTAATGTCCAGGGGCATGTTGTGGAAGAAGCGCTTGCCCCAAGGATCCTTTTGCTTGCCATCGGCGATGGCGTTGTACGTCGTAAACGTCTTCTGCAAATGTTCGGGCGAGCAGCCGATCTCGCGTGCCAGCTCCTTGCCCGTCATCTTCCGCATGAGACCGCGGCCCGAGTAATGGCGGGTATGGAAGTCGAGCACATTGGACGCCTTGGAGTTGAGAATGAGACGGACGGGGAATTTGCCCTTGTCCTTCTCCTTCCACATCATGCCGGACACGTAGTCGCGGTGGCCAAGCTCGTCGCAGAACCGGTCGCCGTCGCCGTTGAGAAGCAAGCCGCCTTCGCCGCGGAGAGCCTCGGCAGCCAGGAACTTCCACTTTGAACCAGGGTCCTTGGGGTCGACGAGACCCGTGGGATGAACCTGGACCTTGTCCATATCGATGCCGTTACCGCCAATGGCCATGACCATCTTCTGGCCGTCGCCAGTGGCGTGGGTGCCGTTGGTGGTGGCAAGACCAAACGTATCGGGACGGTGCTTCTTCAATAGTGAAGTGTCACCAAAATCGGCTGCGTAGCCACCAGTCGCGAGAACAACAGGTCCGTCGAGAGAAGTAGACTGGCCATCGCATTCGAACTTGACGCCGGTAATGGTGTTGCCTTCCTTGTTAAGGTCGGTGACGCGAGCCTTCTTGATAATCTCAACACGGTGCGGCTCGTTCTCGGCAAGCTCCTCAAGCCGCTGCATGAGAGCATAGGTGATGGCCATGCCAGGGAACTTTGCGTCGTGTCCGCGGTGGGTTCGTGGCTGTGAATGACCACTGGCTGATAGTTAGCGACTAGAGTACGAAAAAGTCGGGGGAAAAACAGTCTCACTCACCCTAAGCGGGAGACGAGCGTCAAATCCAGGTTAAAGACATCCTGCAGCCATTCGACGGCCGCCGCAGACTTGTAGGTGAGAACCTTGATGAGATCAGGGCGGGCCTTGTCACGAGCCGACTTGAGCGTATCATCGTAAAACTGCTTTACGCTGTCGCCAATCTGATGGTCGACCTGCGTCCGGGTCAGGGCGCCATTGATGCCAGACGTGGCCTTTGTAGAATTGCCGCCGAAGAAGCCTGAATCGCGCGGTCAGCCGATGTCGGTAACCAAGGGGGATCAAGGAAGCGGCATATTTACCTTGCTTGTCAAGAACGACAACGTTGCCGCCGGCTAGGTAGATGGTATGGGCAGCGCTCAAGCCAGAGACTGGACAGAAAAGAATGGTCAGCAGGGCGTTGAAGCTCATCATCTGCTGAGGTCTCTCAACTCACGGCCGCCACCAACGACAATGACTCTAGGAGCCATGGCTGGGAAAACAAGGTAGAGAAGAAGAACAACAGCTAGGTAGAGATAGAGTTGACGGTGACAAGATGATTGACAGGAAACGGAGAGGGGGATGGAGGGAGCAGAAGAGTGTGGATGAATTCAAGGGGTGAAGAGTGAGAGGATTGAGTCTTTTAAGCAACGCCCGTCTAAGGGGGGAGGAGGAGGTCACGCCTAGACTTCGTACCTCCTCGTATGCCGAGGTCCGAATTCGCAGCCGTTTAGCAGCCGTTTAGCAGCCGCTACATGGCCATGGCCGCTAATCCCCGCACCAGCGCTTGTACCCGACGATACCACATAACCGAGCCCGGCGAATTTCGCCACTTCGACCCTTGAAGCCGCTCGGTCCCCTCCTTCTTTTTTTCCTTTAACAAGATGACAAAAGGAAAAGGGTTGTTCTTCTTCTTCTTCTTCTTCTTCTTCGCCTTCTTCTGCTTCTTTTCCCCATTTAAAAGAGATCGGATTCGTACTAAAGTATAACGGTCAAAACACGGATAGGCGGTGGCGATTGGGTGCTAGGTATCCGTACATTCACATGCCAAATGTCATGTTTCCCCCCCTACCTACCAAGTATCTACCTCCCTCCCTCCTTAGTGTCAGCCCGAATTCCTTACACCCTATTGGCCACCTAATTCACATGCGAAGAAACGCGTCGCGTGACACTACCAATCCGTCTTTCATGCTTCGTACGGATACAGTGCTTGCATCATACAGACTAATGTGTGCATCCCGTGACTCGCCTCCGCCCTTCTCTTCGCCGCCGACCCATGCCGTTAACGGCTTGAGCAGCATTTGCCTCCTCTCTCCGCTCGATTCTTCGTCGTTTCGACTTCCATTCTTTTTCTCTTCTAACTCTAACCAACTTCAAATCCCCCCCCCCCCCCCATTTCTAAAGTATCCCGTCATCCCATCCCCATCTGAATCGCCTACCTTCGTATGGCCCCTCCAGCCCCAGCCACCGCTGCCTCCGGCCCCGCCCCGGACCATAAACCGGCCCCCCTAGCCGACCTCCTCAACTCAAATCGCTCCCTGACAACCTTCTCGAACCTAAGTCGCCTCCAGGCCTCGACCTCGTCTCTCCTCGCCTCCGAATCGGAAGCAATAACCGTCCTCGCTCCTCTCAACTCGGCTCTCGACTCCCTCCCTCACAAGCCGTGGGAAGACGCTGCCGATTACGAATCGCTGGGATCGACCGCCTACGAAGGCGAACAAGGCCGTCAACGCGCAGATCGTAACCTAGCTCGCTTCGTCGACGCTCATCTCGTCCCCCAAAGCCCATGGCCTGAGAATACCCGTGTCCACTCCCGCGCCGGCCGCGAGCTGTGGTGGGAATTTGGCTCCGATGGGTCTTCCCGCTTCATTATGCCGGACCGCGTCCAAGTTGACTCCGTCGCTGCCCGCGCTGCCAATGGTGAAATATGGCTGTTGAAGGGCGCACTCAACCTCGCCTCATAATGTCACCTTCGCAGCTGTTTGGCGCATTCCAGTAGCGGAAAACGGAGAAAGGGTGTTGGTCTTATTGTAGGAGTGTAAAGGCATCTTGGCAAACTCTGTCCGTCGACAGCAAACTGTATCGTGCACAACAAGATTGAAGCCCCGCGAAATAAATAACAAGGCAAGCAGATCCGACCAACACCAAACTTCCACCCCAATGATCCCACAGCGCTCAATATGCCCACCGGAAATGAACGGCCTGCCTGGCAAGAAAACGTATAGACAACTAGAAGTGAAATGAAGACGACGACCTAAAAGGTGCAACAGCACAGTACCAGCGCTATGAGTTGAAGGGTATCAAAGAACATGCGCATCATGACTGCATGACGGGTCCAAGTCACAAACGACCAAAAAAAAGGGGTGGAAGACTTTTCAGAAAAGAGCCGAGTCCGACATCGGCGGTTCGGCGTCGTCAAATGAGACCCTCACGCGTATTCGACCTTGACCCGTTTGGGCTCGCTATGCGGCGCGTGACCCTCAGCGTGGCCACCGATGCTATAATCGGGCGACTTTCGCTTCCCAAGGCCCGAGGACATATGCGAGGTGGCCTGGCCGGGTCCCACAGCCGAGGTGTTGCCGGCTGAGTGGCCGTCTTCCCGCAGGAAGCTCGGTCCAGCCCCGGCGACAGGCGTGGCAAAGTTCAAGGGACTCGGCAGCGTGTTGCTGTCGCTGGCGCGAAAGTTCCAGTCCGGGTAGAAGCTACTGGGGCTGGGTAGCAACTGCTCGTTGAGGAAGCGCGACGGCAGCGCCGACGCCGGCGTGTCACCGTTGACAGTTTGTTGAGGCGGCGGCCGGGCAAAGGGGTTCGGCGGGCCAGTGGCGCCGGCCGATAGCAGCGCCGAGGCCGACGGCGAAGGAGGCGGGAGAACGACGGAAGAGTGCGAGTTGCTTCGCTGCGGCGCCTGCGTCGGCGTCATGGCCGGGTTGTTGGGCGAATTAGACTCCCCGGTGCCGGTGGCACTTCCAGGCTCCGATTCGCCGTCCGGAATCTGCACCGTCAGCCGCGGGCCCCTGGGCCGCGACCCGCCCGGTGCCGTTCCGCCGACATTGCTGTTGGCTCGGGACGGTGGTGTAGGAGCCGCCGTTTCTGGAGCCGACGACACCGACGGATTGTGCGACTTGTCGAGGCTGCTCTGCGTGCTGGACCGCTTCATCTGAGGCGGCGCAGGTGCCGCCTCGTCGCGAGAAGGAGTAGCGTCGGCCGATGGAGAGCGCTTCGGAGGTGGCGGCGGCGGCGGAGGTGGTGGGGGTGGGGGTGGAGGTGGAGGCGGTGCCGCAGCGGCTGTCGTGCCTGGCTCGCTCTTGATCGCCTGGGGATCGGAGGCAAATGACACGGCGTGCAGATACAGGATCGACCGGTTCTCCTCGATAGGCGTGAAAATGCTGTGTGATTTACGCTGGGGCAACTTCTTGATAGCCGTATCCGTGTTCACCAATGGCGGCTGTGGTCGCTCCGACGACTCGGCCTTTGGATCGGCGGGCGCAGGAGGCTGAGCATCCTGCGAACACCGCTCGCCTCCCGACTGCGGGGCAGGGATGGAGGTCAGTGATGTCGACCGAGGAGGCGCATACTTTTGCAGAGGGGGCGACGGTTCAGGGCGACCGGTGGCAGACTGGGACGGCGGCAGCGGCGGCGGCGGATGCTGGGTGGCATACGTCGGGGGCGCCGAGGGACGGCGTTCCTCGACGTAGGGCTGCTGCGGATACGAGTACTGGCCGGTGTGCTGAGAAGGCATAATGCCGGGCTGATTTCCGGCTGGGTTGTAGATGGGCGGCGTAGGCATGTAAGCAATCCCCGGATGAGAAGCGTGAGGGCCGGATACGGGCACGCCGGGTACCAGCCGACGGACGTCGTTGCTGGAGCCCGGGCGCGAGCCCATGGGCGGTTGTGGCGTAGGACCGCGAGGGTGAGGCTGGTGTGGCTGGTAAGGAACACCATGGGCGATAGGCGGTGAGGCCGAGGGCGCGTGGTGGCGGAGAATCTGGGAGAAAGGAGGATGCTGGCCGGGGGCGAATTGGGGCGCCATCATCTGGATGTCGGAACCGCGAGGCGGGCTCCCGTCGGCATCGTCGTCTTCGTCGTCATCGTTGCCGCCATTGAAGTCGGCAGGACCCTTGTGCTCGTTGATTGTACCGTGCTGAACAGAGTACGGGTTAGCGAGGATCAAGCTCGGGCGGAGGACCCGACGAACCGACTGGTATCGTTGTATGAGGTCGCGCATATCCGACGACGAGTACTCGTAGAGCTTCTTATTGTTGCCAAAGATGAAGACGGCTACGTCGACGGAGCACAGGACGGACAGTTCGTGAGCCTTTTTGAACAGGCCTCCTTTTCGCTTCAAAAAGGTGCTGTTTTTTTTTTCGCCAAGGTCAGCCGACGATGTGACGGGACGGAAGCGCGGTCCAGAACGTACACGGAGCGATTGCGGTCATCTTTGATGGCCTTGATCTCAATCTTTCTGCGCCCCATGACGACGAGATTGGGAAGGACAGAGACAGACGTGGACGATGTGCAATCGTGGTCGCGGGCGCCTCGTCGTCGATAAGATGTCGGGAGACGGCAGGAGGGCGCGTCTCAGAGACTGGTTTTGTCTGCGCCAGCGAGGAAACGCGGGTGGCGACAATTGAAACACGACCTATGCCACGGCACAAGGGAGGATGACCACGGGTTGCGTGAGATGAGGTAGGAAAAAAGGGCGTTTTTTGAGGCGGCGCGGTTCGGGTTTTTGATTGTCGTATCAATGTGTGTGAGTGTGTATTTTTTTCCCCTTATTAGCGGTGCCCTTCGTGTTTTTTTTTTCACTCCCCTTCCTTTATTTCTTTAAACGAGGTGCCGTATTTTGGCCCTCCGGAAAGACGGGGCAGACGGGAGGGGGGGCAGAGAGAGAGGTGGGGGGAGAGGGGGTGGGAGACGGCTGCGGCAGTACCCCCAACAGTGGTCGCGATAGTTGCCGGAGTAGGGGCAAGAATAAAAACGGCTGCAATGCTGCAGTGTAGATGCTATTCAGAAGACGACGAGGTCCGAAAAGCAGCAGCGAATGATTGCGGCGGCGGCGGCGGCGGCGGCAACGGTTGTCGGGCGCAGGCCGAGGCTGAATCTGGCGTCGAAAGCTTCTATTAATAGGACGACGATCCAGTTGG
The DNA here is from genome assembly GCA_003339415.1 of Ophiocordyceps camponoti-saundersi (nom. inval.). Taxonomy (NCBI): domain Eukaryota; kingdom Fungi; phylum Ascomycota; class Sordariomycetes; order Hypocreales; family Ophiocordycipitaceae; genus Ophiocordyceps; species Ophiocordyceps camponoti-saundersi. The sequence goes on from PDHQ01000071.1 coordinate 86,341, forward strand.
GGCCGAGGGGGGAAGGGGAATGAAAAGGAAGGAAGGGAAAAAAAGATTAAAGGAAAAAAAAAGGAAAAAAAAGAACAGGGAAGGGGCGGAGGGCGGGAATGGAGAAGAGGCAGGAAAAGAGGAGGAGGGTATTGGAAGGGAAGGGAAGGGGTAGGTAAGGGTGGGGAAGGGGCGATTGGTGGATATTCGCTCCTCCCTTTATCTTTTTTTTCTTCGTCTTTTTATGTTTTTGAATTTGCCGTAGAGAATTATTATCGTGGCTGTTTCTTGTCTTTCTCCTTCCTCCTCTTCTTCCACTGTGTTTTTCTGCACTGGTGCTTCCTCTTTTATTTTGCTTCTTTCCGCTCTTTGGTGCTGTTTTTCCACCGAGTTGATCTTTATAGGTAGGCACGTTGGTAACTTATCTCTGCTTGCTACCCCCCCGAATCTCGAGTTTCAAGTCTGGCTGGCTCAGTCGAGCATCACCGTCATATATTCGTATTCGCACTTGACGTCAGATGTCTGATTCCTCATCATTTCTATGTGCCTACTAGACACTCATTACTTGGATGCATTGAACCTCCCCCCAACAGGTCATTCCAACCTACGACTACCAACCTGTCACTAGGATACGTCTCCGACCTACCTCATTTCAAGCAACGCTCGTTCTTATCCGCTCAGCCAGCCCTACGGCACAGATTCCACGTGGCGTCAGTCTATTTCCAGTTGCATGCGTCTGGCGTCTCCCCGGTCGACCTCCGGGGGCTCATCTCTGGCTGATCTCTGGGGCACCTCTGGGGCACCTCTGGGGAGGCATAGGGCCAACCGTGCAGGCGTACCGCAGATCCAACGCGTCGAAACGGCGGTGTTTCATCGGCCGATGAAAGATTCGTGTCTATGTACAAAACACACTGCATACATCTGCTACACTACACACATGTACCTCTAGCTATCCGTAGTACTCCGTAGGAAGTTCACGGTTGTATGGATGGATGCTACGGAGGTTCGCTGACTAAACTTCTGCACCCTCTAAAAATAGCACGCCCAGCCCAACCCTCGTCCCCCCCCCCCCCCCCCCCCCCCCCCCCCCCCCCCCCCCCCCCCCCCCCCCCCCCCCAGTGTGGAGAGTGACATATCACCCTTTACCCTGACATTTGGCCCCGGCCCTGGTCCGGCCTGCGCATCACGAACCCGCTTGGTTGTGAATTAGACATATCCCCTTTTATTGACGCTTTCTCCGTAAAATCTCTGCCGGTGGACGTTTATGCACAGCGGTTGACGTGTGTGGGTACAGTGGATATGCATGTATGGATACACGTTCGAGAAGAAGCATAGCCTCTTGATCTGTGCCTCCCCATCTACCCTCTTTTCACTTACCCTTCTCTTGTCAACCCGGCATAACAATTATAGCACTGCGTTGTGCAATGGATTCCAGTCTTCCGTTGTAGCATGATCTCGCTCTACGATTGGTTGTCAGACCTTCGCCCCTCCGGACCGTGCCCTATCATTTCTCACTTGCATGGAGTCAACAACGCTCCCAGCATCGCAACCTTTTGTCTATTCTTCTACCCTGCACGCATTAGCAATCTATATATGATGCCCTTGTCTTGTCAGTGCCTAACATGACACGTTGAGACACTGCTTTCCCTACTCATCCAAGCCTAGGCCTGCACTCCTCCGATAATATAGACATGATCAGGATTCAGGTCCGGCACGGCAGAGAAGATCAAACATTGCGGCAGCTTAAACGCGAATGCTTGAATCACCGTAGCCCATAAGTGATCAAACGAGTCGGGAAGCATGGGCTGACCATAACGCAGATGAGATGTGCAGCCGTACATGAAGCTGCATCTGAATTCATCCCGAGAAGCAGCAGCCAGGGCATGGAGAAAGGGATGCTGAAAGACGTCCAGATAGTTCCGCATGTTCGAAGAGGTCAGTTTTTCGTCCGTGATCCTCACTATTACCCTTGCTATATCCGTGTAGTAGGGCGACGACCCGTTGATACAGTATGCTCGGTCAGGGTCGATAGGCTTGGGATCTCCCCTGGCGAAGGTAGCCGCAACGTCGTAACGAAGGGAATCTTCCCGGACGAACAGATTATGTAGGCCATCCAACATGTTGCTGTACGAAGTTAGGATCTCCCAAGTATCATGCTTGGGCCAGCAGATGCGCTTGGCCGGAGTGCGATGCTCCAAAATCCATCTTATAAGCTGGTCAACTTGTTGCTTCTGCTTCTCGTGCCGAGAAATGGCGTTTATCGAGTTGCGAAGTGCGGTCCGGCCGTCGGGGCCGATGCCGTGGCTCGCGTTCCCGTATAGCATATCTCTCGGCAGATGCTTCAGCAAGAAGCCACCCCAGTCTATGTTTCTCCCCATGTTTAGCGGGCTGGGCAAATGTGGCGCCCTTGGTGGATTCCCAGTCCACTGAACGTAGTCACAGTCGTACATCCAAGATGAGGTAGCGAGTAAAGCAATCGGAAAGGAAATCATGGCTGTCTAAGCCTCAAGTTGTTGCCGTATCCTCGGTCTTAAAGATACCGCCTGAAATAAAGCCGAGTATAACGATCGTTGCCTCGGGAGTAGCTTGAGCTTGTAATAGCGATTGTCAGTAAAGATAGGTACATCAAGTGAATAGGAGGAAAGTTACGAGCGAGGAGAAGAAAACGGTGTCTTTCATAGGATTCTTCGGTGCGTTATTTATTGATGGTTCCGGGACGAAGAAGACTTCACACTTGCTTCGTTCCACTCCTGCGGCAGGAAAACTGTGTCCTCATTACCCGTTGAAGAGGCAGCGGAACTCTCCAGACTTGAATCCTGCTGCAGAAATCAGTACGCAACACGTAAAATCATGTCTCTTTCACGTAGGTAGGATATCGTGAGAAAGGCCGCAAAGTCAGTTGCGAGGCACTATGCCCGTTGACCCATACGGCCGGCTCGTTTGTAGTGTTTCTGCCGCGGTGACGAGATGCAGCAAGTCAGATCGGCGGAACAAATCTTATTGATGCCCTAACAGCCCATAGTGATGAAGGCCTCGCCCACTGTTACCACAGGCGGACTTGCAATTCCGCACGAGCGTCAGGGCAGTCGAGTTTCCAGTTTCGTGGCTAGCAGTTAGCTAAGATGCCGAGGAAAGTACTCTTGTAGGGCGAGCTGTCCGCACCAAAGAGAATACCGGACATATCTCACCGGAGGTTGCGATCCTCCCTCGAGAGCTTCTAGTTACGAATTCTAACTAAACAGGTTGACCAGAGCCTACGTAAGCTCCCCGTGGCGGCAGTGTCGGGGAACTTTTGGTCTTGCGAGGACTGTGGATCAGCATCCACGGGCGGTTTGGCGAGAACGAAGACGTTGATCCAACTCCTCAGCAACGATCGGGTCTAGTCAGTCAACTTCAACTTGCTCGGATAGATTACGGGTGTACTGAAGCCACGTCTTATGCAGCCATCTTGAGTCGGAGAGCGCATTCTAAACGTAGACCAGATTGTAAAGAATGCTTTATTTAACCAACCTCCAACTCTTGAACGTGCGAATCATGTCGAGCCCCCTTCTCACCACAATAGTAATGCCAACCTCGGATGACGACAGCAAGCTCTGGGAGTTGCTGTCATCTCTATCCCTTTCCCTACCTGGACATATTTGGCTGCCGCCAGGTACCTATCTATGGACATAACTTGAATCAATGTCCGCCAACAACGTCACCGGCTCGACCATGGCTGTGTCTGTTTGCAACTTCAGTATGGCCAGCTTCACACGGTCCCCGGCACTTATCAGGGATAGTTTTCCATACTTGATACTGATACTTGACTATTTGTACGATGCCGAACAAGGACAAAGATTGGAATATCTTGTTCACTGCTCTTTGGCCTGTGACCCTTGCTCTTCATACCCCAGACCTCAGTCCATCATGGTGGCACAGGATTGATCTAAATTCACATCAACGACAACCACTGTTTGCCTATTCACAGGCCCCTTCATCGTCCTCAGTTCTGTCGCCTAGCATCTCGACTATAAATTCGAGACTCTCTCCTCTTTTCTCCATGGTTTTGATCTATCCTCTGTCACCACCTGCCCTCAGACTTGCTCTATCTTGTCCCTCGCTCTCAAATTCGCCCTTCTTCAACATCCAATCTCTTCAGAAGCGGAAGCCAGGCTTCCACCTACCAATCTTTAACATGGCTATGCAAGTCCAATTGATCATACCGTCTGCTCACCATGCCACGATTATCTGACAGAGCGAGATACAGTTACAAGCAAGTAGTATTCTCCCCAATCGGCCACCCGCAGCCGCCCATGCCACCATCTCCATCTCCTTCGCCGCCTCCGCCGATGCCCCAGCCTCCCCTGCCGCCTTCTCCTCCGCCTTCTCCTCCTCCTTCTCCGCCGCATGATGGGGGCGTTTTCCCCTATGGGAGAGCCTGAAGACGACCTTACAAGGTGAGGCTCTTAAAAACGACTTCCTCGTGATCTCATTGCTAACTAGGTACGGGATAGCACTACCAGTGCTCTCTTTACAGTCGGCAGCAACAGGCGCGGTCAGGCACCGAAGGTTGGAAACAAGGGAACGGGCGATTCTAGCTGTCTTTGTTCTTGGTCTATACGTGACTTGTTCACTGGAGGAGTAAAGGAGCGAGCTCTGTTCACGGAGAGTATGAAGGGATTAACCTAGTGAAAAGCAAAACGACAAAGCATTGCAGAAAGCCATCCATTGACTCTGTGATTCAACAACGACACCTTGAAAGAGGGTGAAAGTCGGAGACGTAGCCTTCAAATAGCGTAGGGAAACTCTCAGAACCAGGCCTTTCAGTGAAGGACAAAATCAATTGAGCGATTACCGCCCTCACGCCTGCTGCCGTCTTTAGGAAAATCATCATCTGCCCCAATAAGCTTCTCCCTGATAAGCCAGTCGCCAAAGATGTTTGCATTGAGCCGTGGTTGAAGCCACAAGACATATCTTCATCGTCCCTAGACGCCCTGCGGACTGCAGCCGGCAATGGGCTTCAGTTTGTCTCGCAGTCAGCACAGTTCACAGCCTGAGCACTCCATACCGGTGTCCCTTGTCATGATCCCCTGGGCGGACTCGGCCTCTTCGTGCCCCTAGCAAAAGCCCTAGCTCGGCGTCAATGGCATCCGATCCGATCCCGGATATCAAGCCATGACAGCCAACGACTCACCAAAACTCTAGACAGGGTAGGCGAGAAGCGAACATGACGTCGGCGAAGAACAGCCGATAACCATCGGCTACAACCACCCTTGTCAGAAGGCTTTTTCGGCCCGAGCCCCGTTCAGAGGTCGGCGAGATACTGAACGCCTGCGACGTTGCTGTGCCAGGTACATGTTGACGAAGCCTGGGTCCAAGTCCCAGGCGCCGGTCTGACTAGAAGACTCTGCAAGGCCCCGGCTCTGACTTCAAGAAGAGATTCTTTCGATCCGAGTACGTGTGTGTATAAGCAGATGTGTGAATCACACCTCCATCACCGCCAGCTTCTCCCCCCTGGCTGCCAACCCATGGAATACGAACCCCGTCATCAAATTCGTCAGGTTGCCTCTGCTTGTGCTATCCAAGGCAGCTTCGGCTATCTCAGGAGACGCCTTTCAAGTTACGAGACGCATGCTGCAAGCCACCGATTCCATTCAGCCGCCTTTTATTGTATGTAGCAATCTCCTTGGAGCCTCACAATGAGCGCCACAGACTCCGCCTGCTAAGGTACTGCATACTGTACATGCTGTGCAACCACTGAGTGCGTCGGAGAAAGTCGCGGCACACATCATGTATGTTTCGGGCGCGTCAAGGGTACGCTTCTTGCATGCTCGCGTCGCCGCATTCCGTCATTACATCGTCGTCATAATCAAACACGTCGCGCTTCTCGCGCTTCCAGGTCCGCGGAGAGCCTGCTTGAGCCGGCGTTGCCGTTGGAGACACCAGGAAGCATTCTGCTCTCTTGTTTCCCGGTTCAGTAACAATGGACGACGGGTGCACATAATCATTGCCAAAGTTCATCAGTAGCGCGTGCGCTGCATGAGGTGCTTCTTGAGAATCATGAGCTCTGCGTCCATGGAGCTGTAGTTAGAGTTGTTCCAGGTGAAGTTTTCGATCTGGCACCCGTCGTCCGACTGCTCGGCCTCGTTGACTGATTCCTCCGCGAGCCTGGTCGTCGAATCAGGAGAGCCCTCCTTGCTAGCCTGTGGTGTCCGCGGCTCCACCTCGTTGCCGTTCATGTGCAGCGAGCGAATGGGAGAGGATGAGTCGTCGCTAGGTTCGCTATTGAAGCATTGGCACAGGCTGCTTTCGCCGTCTAGCCTGCCGCCTGCTCTCAATCTTGAGTTTTGAGATTCGGCACGTGCCGCCCACTCTGCGAATCCAGACGAATGAAGGATACTATAGAACGACGACTCCATATGACACCTAGAAGGGCGAGCCTCGGTACTCATGGAGAAGCGCGGGTCATGGGAAGAGTTCATGGTCAAGGTACGACGTAACGGGCAGGTTCTGGACGCCTGCGAAGCAGGTACAGCATGGTTAGAACCGAACCTGATACGAGCAACCTCAGATGAAAGCTTCATACTCTTTGTGCGCGAGAAAAATTGCGTTGTGTAGGATGTGTGGACTGTTGGAGCCAGTCAGAGACTGCAAGTAGAGGCTGACATCGAGTCTTGACTCCGAATATCTTACCTGGCGAGGTGGCCAGTCAATGACAATGACAGGGAGTAGGACGGATGTAAAGACTGTCAGAGGCCAACAGCACAGAGGGACAAAGGCTGAATTTGTAGTCGCAAAGGGTTGCGAGGACGCGACCAGCCGATGCGGAGCACCGGCGATGAAGCGGATGACACCGGAGCAAGGAAACCTGAGCCGGGATAGCAAACCCGGTACGACAACAAGGGTCCTTTTGTCTTCCTCTCGTGGGCGAAGCCGGTCCCCCGCCGTGGCCAGATGGGTCTAGGGGTCCTTTTCCCTCGGGCCAAGGCCAGGGGCCGATGGGGGGCTGTTGGGCTGCGTTGGGCAAGCATGATTGTCGGCGAGTCAACGAGTCAACAGCAGATAGTGTCGCTCATCCGGTCGGGTTGTCGGTGCGGGCAGCACAAAAGACCGCGACGAAGAGTACACAGGGCTGGCCGCGTGTCTACCGCCGTGTTCCGCCGTTGGGTCGGCTCTTTTGGGGAGGGGCCGCGGCCAGATCGGTGGTAGCGAGCGGGTCGGCAATAAGGGGGGTGACGCTGTCTCGCCGGCCGCTGCGAGGGACGGGAACGATGAAGACCGGGAGGGGGGGGGGGAGAGCTTCTAGTGACGTCGGCAGCTTTACTAAGTATCGTGCATACGTACATACCTGTATGAGCTAGATGCATATATGTATCTATAGAGAGATATGACTTTCTGCTGCCTTACGGAAATGCTAGACGGATATGCATATAGCCCCTTTTCTGTCTAAAGCGTATGCATCAAAATAGTAGAGAACTTGTCACGTTACAGCGATATCCACGCATCTGATATCCGGCCTCAGGCCCAACCCTTGCTTGCTAACCATGTCTTCACTCCAGCCTCCCTGCAGCTAATACGCCACCTCTCTCCCCTTCGCGCCCCCTTACCATCTCCGTCTCCGTCTACGGTCTCCATCTACCGTCCCCGCCCCCGGCTGACGATGATCCGGCAACGCGGGTAATGCAACTCACGGCCCACCCAATCGCGCGCTTCAACGTGACGTTTAAGCAGTTGTCGCGCAAACAAGCTCCACGGCAGTCACTTGCCTTGCTACACCCAAGCAAACCTCCGCCGAATCGCCTTGCGCGGCGCCTGTCCTCAATGCCACGCACCGCTTCATAACCTTGATGGTGACCTCGGGTCTGCACGCACACCGATCCAAGAGATGTTCCCGATCGTCGCCTTCAACTTGACCTTGGCCTCATCGCGAGGGTCCAGCGTGCCTTCGCGACGAAGACTCACTCCGCATCGGTTAAGACGCCGGGAATTTGCAAGTCTGCATCAAGTCACGCGCAGCAACCGCATGTCTGTTTCCCGTAGTCTTCGTAGATCGTTAAAGCAGAAGGCCTATACTGTGGGATTTTGATAACGTTCAAGACCACATAGTTGATATGCTTGTTGCCAAACGGGCTTCATCAGTGCCGTCGAGTCTATCTGAGCGTATCGCGTAGATATTTATATATAGGTACACATGTATGCACGTGTATTTGTTACCCGTATTCCGTTCACATCTCGGCGATATCACCTTGCAATAACTTCATCTCGATTCCTATTATAGGTATACCCGAATAGCTGCACGAATAGCAGCGTGATCATTCACAATAGGGCGCTTTTAAACAATAAGGGAACTAACTCTGCGCCTGGAAGGCTGGAACAATGCACAACCGCAGAAACCACGGCTAAACTGTTCCTAGTAAAGAAGGCAGCGGAGTTGAAGCCACACATTAGTCTTCGTTCAACCTCGGCGCCCATCTGTGCGCTCAAGCTTTGTGCTTCGACTTCTTCAATCAGAAGCCCGTCTCCGACTTCTTGTCGGCCGCCGCCCGCTGCACCCTGCCATGACGAAGGGCTCTCCTGGAGAACTTGCCACGGCATCACCGCGATCCACCGCCAATGCCAAGGCCGCGACATAGCCTCGACCGCGAGCCTTGCAGGTCTCCTACCGTCTCGCTGTTCTCCTGCCGTCCTGCGTCGAGATGCCCCCACGCGATGACGCCCAGCAGCAGCCTCTGCTCGAAGGGGTAGACAGCTCGTCCCTCTCCGAAGACACTTCGATTCAGGAGTACTTCATTCTCAAGCAGGAGGTGCATCTCGACGTCAACTTCCGCGAGAAGCGCATCGACGGCTGTACAGACATCTTCATGGTCACCTTCAACGATAAGATCAACGACTTCGTCCTCGATGCTGCCAACTGCGAAATCCTCACCGACCGCATCACAATCACAGAGCTTCGCGAGGCCCATGGCGAGCTTGTCGAGGGCCTGAAGCGCACGCCTCAGGCTGAATATGTCGACCCTTACGCAAAGCTGCTCTACCCAGACAACTGGAACTGGACTTCGGAGCATTACAATGAGCGTCGCAACCGTGCTCGATCTTTATTCAGAACCCGCAGAGTCGACGTCGCCGCGGAGAATAGAGAATTCCAAGGTTGCACACCGGCCTACGGCTCGCTCAGGATCAATCTGCGCGACAAGAGCGAGCAGGATCGCCCAAAGGTCATAATAAGAAAGTCGTCTGCCAACCCCGACATTTTGCCAGATAGGGTCCACAGACATTACAAGGTTACCATTCCCTTCGTCAGCCAAAGCCCGCGCGACGGCCTCCATTTCGTTGGCGTCGATCCCTTGGACAACAGGTTCTCTCATCTGTACTCCCGTCACTCAATCCAGCCGGGTACCGCATCTTGCATCTTCCCTTGCGTTGACGACCATGGTGCACGCTGTGACTGGCGCATATCTATCAAGTTTCCTCGTACGCTCGGCGACGCCCTTCAACAGGCACTGGCCACACAGCGCGATCCCTCGTCGTCCACCGTTGCCGTCCAGGATAGGTCACTGGGCGACGGCCCGGACAGGTTCTTTCGTCTCGCCGAGGAGGACAAGTTGAGGGAGATGACTGTCGTCTGCTCCGGTTTTCTCATGGAGGAGGCCGTCGATGGCCAGGACGATCACAAAAAGGTCATGATCTTTGAGCCGGAGAGGAAGGTATCCGTGCAGAAGCTGGGCTTCGCCGTCGGTCCCTTCGAGCACATCGACCTGTCATCCGAGTTCCGCGCCGAAGAGGACGAGGTCAAGTTGGGCATGAGCGCGCTCAAGATACACGCATATTGTCTGCCGGGCCGCGGGGAATGGGTCCGCAACACGGCCGCTGCTTTGACCATGGCCGCCGACTTCCTAACGTACACGTTCGCCAGGTATCCCTTTAGCAACTTCAAGCTTTGCTTCCTTGACGACATGGTTGACGATACCGTTTCGTTGCACTCGCTGGCCTTCGTCAGCAACCGCCTGCTCTTCCCGGAAGACGTATTTGACACCGAGATTGACGTGACTCGGAAGATTGTCACGACCCTGACGTACCAATGGATCGGCATCAACATGATACCCAACACACGCAACGACCTTTGGCTGGTCTTCGGAATCGCCCACTACATGACCGATTTATTCATGAAGAAGATTTGCGGGAATAACGAGCATAGATTCCGTATCAAGGCCTTGTCCGACAGACTTGTTGAGATGGACATCAAGCGTCTGTCGCTGTGGCAGCTAGGTCCATACCTCGACCTCGGCGGCTCCCAAATGGATTTCATGATCGTAAAGGCTGCTGTCGTTGTCTTCATCCTGGACAAGAGGTTGGCCAAGGCATCTGGCGGCCACGGCCTGACGCGCATCCTGCAGAAGCTGATGACGAAGGCCCAAATCGAAAGCGGCGATCGGTCCATCATCATCGACACGGAAAAGTTCAGGGCTACCTGCGAGAAGAGCTCCAAGTTTCGGCTCGAGACGTTCTGGAACCAATGGGTTTACGGCTCCGGATGCCCGCAATTCGACGTCAAGGCTAAATTCAACAAGAAAAGACTGTGTGTCGAGCTGACGCTGAACCAATTCCAACATCAAGTCTCTAAGAAGACGGAGCTGGACAAGGAGGACTTTCTGCGCGCCATCAACGAGCGTCGTGCGGACATCAAGATTGATGACGTGCAGCCTCTGTTCACGGGACCAATGACTATCCGGATCCACGAGGCCGATGGTACGCCGTACGAGCACATCCTCGAGATCCGGGAGGACGCCACACGGTCTACGAAGTTTGAGATTCCGTACAACACCAAATACAAGCGACTCAAGCGCACCCGCCGCCTAAAGGAGAGACATACAGCCGCGGATCTGGCGGAGAACGCCGACGAGGCGCTGTTATATTCCCTGGGCGACGTGCTCCAGGCCCCCGACGATCTCCGCGAATGGGAGCTCATAGAGTGGGACCCCGAGACGGAGCGGAAGATGGACCAAGAATCTTACGAGTGGATACGCGTCGACGCTGACTTCGAGTGGGCATGCGATATGAAGCGAACACTTGAGCCTTACATGTACGTGTCTCAGTTGCAGCAGGATAGGGATGTGGTGGCCCAGCAGGATGCGATGCTGTACCTGGGCCAAGGTCCGTTGCACCCGATCGCATCCGGATTCCTCGTCCGAACTCTGGTCGACCGCCGTTATTTCCACGGCATTCGCGCCATGGCGGCCCGGGCCCTCACGAGGCAGGCCAATATCAAGGACATTCCCATGCTCGGCTTGCGTCAGCTCCTCAGGGCCTTTCGCGACATGTTCTGCTACGATCAATCTAACCAGCCCTGCCCTAATGACTTCAGCGACAAGAAGCAGTACGGCGTCCGGCGCGCCATCATTCAAGCAATCGCCGAGGTCAGGGATCCAAACGACCGTTGTCCGCTTGAGGCCCGCCGCTTCATCCTCGACCAGCTGATGTTCAATAATAACGAGAACAACACGTACTCTGACCACTTCTACATTGCTTTCCTTCTCGAAGCATTGGCCACGTCTCTCATCCCGTCGCGCAAGGAAGAATGGTTCGCCCGACAGAACAAGGCGTCGAGTCAAGAAGATGCCGAGTTCCTAGGCGACGCGCTGGAGCAGATAGAGCGCGTCCTTCGGCGTGACGAATGGACCAACTCGTATCAGAACGTCTGGACCATCGCCGGGTTAGACGCCAAGCAGCGACTGATGAAGGCCGAGGTGATTCCCTGCCAGTACGCGGATTTTGCACAGTACCTCCTCGACGGAACCCTCGACCTGATCCGGATCAAGGCTTTTGAGGCTCTTGTTGATCTCGGTGCCTTGCTTGAAGTCCCCTTTTTTTCTTTCTTTCTTTACTCCCTGATGACCGACCGCTCGCCCTACGTCCGCAGTAAACTCATCAGGGCCATGGCCATCGGGCTCGCCGCCATTGCGTTCGGAGAGCAAGTCAAGTCGGCCAAGAGCAAAGCGGCACCGGATGATACCCTCTTACTCGTGCAAGACAGCGCCGAGGAGATTGAGCATCGCCAGGAAATGTTCGCACGCAGGGAGAATCTGGACGCGGCGCTAAAGGCACTACGGAAAGAGATGGAAGACGAGCACAGCAAGAACCACCATCACTACAGCACGGCGATGCGCAAGGCGATGGACCACCCGGACCTGGGGCGGGCCGAGGTGGAGAGCTTACTGAACCTAGCTGAGATGATGTTTGAAGAGGCCGCGAGCTTCTTGGTCACTTTCAGCTATCCCAAGATGTGGACGGTGGAGCGGCAGACTCCGAAGCAGACTGATCGGCCGCGCGCCCAGGGCAGTTCGTCGGCGAGAAATGCTCACTCCCGGAGGCTGATAATGAAGTTTACGTCCTCCTTCAGGACCGAACCAAGGAGAGGCCCATCTCCTCCGCCTCCACCGCCGGAGTTTAAGAAGCCCGCTGCGCCACAGAGGACGGCATCCATCAAGATCAACACCAAGGCCGCGACGCCGCAGCGGCCCGCCGCTTCCCTTGTCATTACTGGTTCCGAAACAACGCCGGCGCCAGCGTCGGCATCTCAGCTGTCTGGCGGCACAACTGCGAGTGGTGCCGCGTCGGCCAAGAGAGCTAGGGCGGACAAGGAAGACGGTGGCACACCAGCGCCGAAACGTCCCAAGACAGAGCCACGTTCAGAGGTGGACAAGATGGCCAAGAAGAGGCGCATCGTCACTCTTAAGACGAAGGACGCCAATCGCCTCAAGGTCATTCTAGACCAGTCTCCTGGCCCAACAGCCAGCGGGAGGACGGCACTACCGTCTGGACCGCCAAAGGACTCCACGGCGGGCAACGTCAAGGCGACCAGCGCCGTGAAACCTGCGAGAAAGCCCCTGCCGACTGGAGAAAGGAAGCCCCTACCGAATGGCGGGGGCGGGTCTGGCTCGACCCCGACTGCGGCCTCTCATTCGTCCAAGGTGTCGGCCAACGTCAGCGCGGGCCTGGCCTCGTCTCCGAAAGCGAGTAGTCCAGCGTCAGCAACGCCCGGAAGTTCACGGCCGAAGATCAAAATTATTCGAAAACCAACGCCGAAGTCATCGCAGGGCTCGTGAGGAGACAGGCGTGCATCAAAAGCAAACACTGGTTTGGGGAGGGCATTTTCTCGGAGAGAATCACTTGCCGTGGGCCGGTTGAGGCTGTCGGCTCGGACCACTCGTAGTCGTCCTGCACAAAGCTGGCATTGTGTTTAGCGTTTTATTTTCTGTTTCTAGTGTTTCTTCTTTCTATGATTCTCTGCCCTTCCCAGCTGAGGATAGTAACAACGGTGACGACATCAGGCGCGAATGTATATATTCATTTGAGAAAGGTCTTCTGATCTACACCAGTAGCGAGGTGTTGCACTAAACGATCGATATGATTAATCTCTATTCATCACGTGCAGAGAGAGCAACGGAGAGACAAGTGTTTACCTAGGTGTGGCATCAAGGATCAGAGCGTTGGGTAATCCGTAGGGACCGTAGTACATACCTAGGTAGGTAGGTATGAATCGACATGACGAGGCTGACGATCAGCGTCTGGAGGCTTCGCGGCCTTTGCTATTGTCCGTTATTGTCCGCTGTAGCCTGTCGGGGACATCCAGAGTACAGGCTACCTAGTACACTACCCAGGCACCTTCCGCTATTGGCCCTTGACCCCGCCGTAGCTGCTTGCGGGCGATTAGAGGCTTATCTCTGCCAATCACCACGTGACTATGCACCAGGCGGTAAGGCTGCCAAAAGGATAGTCCCCACTCCAACTCTTAATCACCGGCAATGGCTCAACAGCTCCCTAATAGACCGTCATCGTTTGTCCATCTTCATCCTTTCTCTCCCGGCAATAATCGCTGCGGCTATCGGTCGGAATACGTGGCTCTCATGCTTCGACCGAAAGAACTCTGTAAGTCCTCGCCTGTCGTCGCGGCCGGGGAACCAGCCCTTCCAGCTGGCATCTCGTCAGGAAGAGGAGGCAAACATGTCATCGACAAACGCGTCAGTCTGAGCCTCTTTTGCTGACATTTCCCCTTTCACGCTCAGACGAGTATGAATAGCCAGAATCTTCACGGTCGCAGTAGCGGTCCGCCTTACGAGCGCGAACGCGACCTGGATCACAGGACGATGCAACAGCACGACGAAATGCGTGAGAGGGACCGCGACCGGGAACAGGCTGATCGTTATCAGCCGCCCCCTCACCAAAGCAGTGCTGGCTCTATTCCCATTCATCAGCCTGTCGCGTCTAGGATATCAGGCGCCATACATAGCCCTGGCGGCTTGCTCGCAGGCACCGCGCCGTCGGCTCATCTCGGTGCGCCGCCGGCTCCCATTGCCGTTCCCTTCCCTGGGCCTCTTCAGGCCGAGCAGGGCCGGCCGGTGCCCCATGGTGGCCAGCAACCCCCATCCGCGTCGCAGCATCAAGTTTTTGCGCCGATGCAGCCTGCTTCGGCTGCCGCTCAGGGCACGCCTAGCGCTGCCGCCGTCTACCCGCCGCAGCAACCATCGCAACAGCCGGCGCCACAGCAGCAACAGTCGGCCGCTCCGCATCACCAACAGCATCAGCAGGAGAGCCAACGTGCCTCCAAGCAGACTGGTTCTATGGTCGGCGGCCTGACCCCCGGTGGCCATCAAATTCCTGGTGGCATCACCCAAGGACAGCAGCCGATCCTGAACGTAAGTTCTATTGTCTCTCTGCTGTCAATAGCGATGGGGCACAGCGAATGCCCGTTGGCTATAGTTTTCTCCGACCCTCACATGCACTTCTTTGGCCTCGAACAATCCCCCCCCCCCCCCCCCCCCCCCCCCCCCCCCCCCTCCCCTCCCCCCCCCCCCCCCCCCCCCTTTCCCCCCCCACCCCCCCCCCCCCCCCCCCAACCTTTTCGAATTCCCTTTTTGCATCTTGCTCAAGCTACATCCGAGCTGTTACATCATCTACTTGCCTCTATTCCTGCGAGCTGTCGCTGTCAAGTGACGCCAGACTCCGGTCCAACATATTGGACGAAGCAGGCGGCCGGTTCGGAACATGTCTTCTGAAGCTCGATCCAGCGATGAGGCGGCTTCATTTGCCATCGCTTTCCACCGCATCTCTTTTGTATATGCTGCAATCAGTCTCTCTTCGCACCGCACTGTCTTCCCAGCATCAAAGGCTAACAGTTGCTGCACAGGATGCGTTGACCTATCTTGACCAAGTCAAAGTCCAATTTCACGAGCAGCCCGATGTGTACAATCGCTTCCTCGATATTATGAAGGACTTCAAGAGCCAAGCGTAAGTCACACCTCAGTGAATCCCGTTCTATTCTCGGTGCCTAACTGCTTTTCAGAATCGACACCCCGGGCGTCATCAACAGAGTGTCTGAGCTGTTTGCCGGCCACCCGAACCTCATCCAGGGCTTTAATACCTTTCTGCCCCCAGGCTATAGGATCGAGTGCGGCGGAGGCAATGATCCAAACACCATTCGTGTCACCACTCCCATGGGCACTACCGTTCAGTCCATTGCGGGTCGCGGAGCGCAGGGCGATGGTCAAGGTGCTACCGGTGTCAGTCAGGTGCCTTTCCCAGAGCGCGGCGGCCAGTGGCAACAGAGGCCTCAACACGCCGTCGAAAGTCCCGAGGCAACCTTCAACACGCCATCACAAGCTGGGGCCAGTCTCTTCGCCCAAGCGGCCGCGCAGAGCGGCCCCTTCGACGTTTCCAGCGCGCAGAGAAGTGCAGTCCAGGCGTTGGGAAACCCAAGCTCTGCAGTCACTCGCGGTGCCCAGACCCCGGCTCCGGCCTCCGCCGGCGGCCTCGACAGCATCAACTGCAACCAAGGAAATATCGAACGCAGGGGCCCCGTGGAGTTCAACCATGCTATCAGTTACGTGAACAAAATCAAGGCAAGTCTCAAGTGAAGTCCGATGTGTCGAGGAAGCGATTGCTGACCACTGGTGCTCTGACAGAATCGTTTCCAGGACAAGCCGGAAATTTACAAGCAGTTTCTCGAGATTTTGCAGACGTATCAGCGCGAACAGAAGCCCATTCAGGATGTTTACGCTCAGGTCATGGCCCTCTTCAACTCGGCCCCAGACCTACTGGAAGATTTTAAGCAGTTTCTGCCCGAGTCGGCTGGTCGAGCCAAGGCAGCTCAAGGAAGACTCGAAGATGCCATTGCATTGCCGGGCCCTAGCCTCACTCCCCAACCCTCAAATAGAGACGGGCATAAGATGCCCCCGCTCGGTAGCTTTGCTCCGCCTGCCAGCGCAAGTAAAGACAAGAAACGTCCGCGAGCCGACAAGCAAGCTCAGAACGCCGAGCCACTGGTGGCCGAGACGCCAGCCGCCAGCCGCCTCCAGCAGAGCGTCGTGAACGGCAACAAGCGTGCGAAACTCAGCCATACCCGAGGCGGCGCCGACGCGGGGGCATCCATCGAGTCAACGCTCACGCCAGTTATGCCCGAGCCGTATGCACCGCGCCCCTCGGCGACGTCAACCCAGGAGGAGGTTGCGTTTTTCGAGAGGGTCAAAAAGTTCCTGAGCAACAAGTCTTCGATGAACGAGTTCCTGAAGCTGTGCAACCTCTTCAGCCAAGGCGTCATTGACAAGAACACGCTGTTCCACAAGGGCGCGCTCTTCATAGGCGCCAATCTGGACCTGATGAACTTTTGGAAGATTTTCCTCGGCGTCGAATCGCAGGACGTTGTCGTAGATAACCGGCCGGCGCCCCCAACCGAGAAGCTGTCCCTGAGCAACTGTCGAGGCTACGGCCCCAGCTACAGGCTCCTACCCAAACGGGTAAGAAATCCTCCTTTCAAACTCGTTGGTAACTCTGCTTAACAGCATATAGGAACGGCTCAAGCTGTGTAGCGGACGCGACGAACTCTGCAACTCGGTGCTCAACGATCAATGGGCCTCTCATCCGACTTGGGCAAGCGAGGACTCGGGCTTCGTAGCGCACCGCAAGAACCAGTTCGAAGAGGGCCTCCACCGTATCGAGGAAGAGCGCCACGATTACGACTTCAATATCGAGATCAACCTCAAGTGCATTCAGCTCCTAGAGCCTATTGCGCAGCAGATGCTTGCTATGTCGCCGTCCGAGAGAGAGGCCTTTCATATGCCCGCCGCTCTCGCGGGTCAGAGCACGTCCATCTTCAAGCGTATCTGCAAGAAGATTTACGGCGAGCGGGGCATTGAGGTTGTCAATGACTTGCTGACCCATCCGTTCGTCGTCGTCCCCGTGCTTCTCACCCGTATGAAGCAAAAGGACGAGGAGTGGCGCTTCTCTCAGCGCGAATGGGAAAAGGTGTGGCACGCTCAGACGGAGAACATGTATCTCAAGAGCCTCGACCATATGGGCATCCTCGTCAAGAGCAACGATAAGCGCAACCTCACTGCCAAGCACCTCGTCGACGTCATCAAGACCAAGCACGAGGAGCAGCGACGCGAACGCGCCCTCAAGGGCAAGTCGGCCCGGCACCAACTGGTGTGGGACTTTAGCGACAAGGATGTGGTGCTCGATCTGCTCCGCCTGATGATGCTTTATCCCCTCCACAGCGGCCAACACAGCGTCCAGGAGAAGGAGAGGCTTCTCGAGTTTTTCGAGTCCTTTGTCACCGCCTTCTTCGATCTAAACGAGGAGGCGATTCAGGACAGGCTGCCAAAGATGCAGCCCGACTCGGCCGAGGAGGAGGTCGAAGAGTCGGCGCCGGCGGAGCTCAGTAACGGTCGCGGCAAGCGCAATGGCAAGAAGGCGGACCTCCTCCGGGGGGTTCTCGATCCCGGACGCAACGGGAGTAAGCCGCGCAGCCAAAAGGAGGACAGTGCGGCGTCAGCCGGAAGCAAAGAGACGACGCCTGACGTCGGGTCTGCCAACGAGGAGGACATGGCCGACGCGGTTGACGACGCGGCAGTCACCGAGATTTCCAACGAGCGCTGGATGCCGACGGTGCCGAAGCCGGTAGTCGTTGACGGCGACAACTCGCTCCTCGACGCCGACGGCGAGCTGAGGGCTGACGGCTTCTTCCGCCGTCCGTGGTACAACTTCTTCGCGAACCAGACCATATTCGTCTTCTTCAGCATCTTCCAGATCGTGTACAGCCGCCTCGCGGAGCTCAAGGCCAGCAAATCTGCCGTCTTGCACGAAATTGATCGACTCACTCGCCCCAAGCCTGCTAGAGACATCGGCCTCGCTGATAGTGTCATGAGCTACTTTGACAAGAGCGACGACGCGGACAAGTTCTGGCCCAAGACGATGGAGCTGATTGAGGACTACATCACGGGCGAGGTGGAGGAGGCCCGGTACCAGGAGGTGCTTCGCCACTACTATCTCCGAGGCGGCTGGAAGCTTTATACGATTCAGGATCAGCTCAAGACGTTGTGTCGCCTTGCACTCACTTGCAGCAGCAACGACGCCAAGGAGAAGACGCCGGATCTGATTCATCAGTATTTTCTCAGCCGCGAAAAGGAGGAGACGAGTTACCAGACGGAGATTAGCGCACGAAAGTTTGCCGAGAAGTGCGTCAAGGACGGCGATCTCTTTGTTATCTGCTGGGTGAGTAAAGCCTTCATGACGTTGACGAAGTATCATCACTGACTGTGATGATGAATCAATAGTTCCCCCAGAAGTCTGAGGCTACTGCGCGCTGGCTGCAGCGCAACGACACGACTTTCTACATGGACGAGATGCAACTGCGTGAACGCTGGCAATACTACATATCATCGTATATTCGAGTCGAGCCTACCGAAGGCATTCCGCGATCGAGGCTGCAGAAAGTAGTTCTCACTCGCAACTTGCCATCGGGCGACAGCGACTCGGACGAGGACAACGTTCCGAAGCCAGTCTCGTATGGAGAAAACTTGACGACTAGCATCTGCCTCAAGAGCTCCAAGATGGTGTGGGCGCCAGGAACGTCGGAGTTCTTCGTTTACGACCAGACGCCTAAGACGGCGGAGCGTCGCGTGCGCCGAGACAATGAACGGGAGGTGAGGCGCGCCATCCGTCAGGGCAAGCTGTTGGACAAGCTGGTGATGAATCCGCCTTGGGCTAAGGACATGGGCGACGAGGAGCTGCGCGAGATTAAGGATGGCTTTTCCGCCTGGGTTCAGGATGGGGTCGTGCCGGCAGGGAACGGCGATGGCGAGACGGAGGACTGAGATGGGGGGAAACATAATGTCATGGACCCTTTCATGTCCCTTCGTCTTGACCCCCCTTTTCTTTCCTTGCAAATGATGTTTTCAGTCTACGCTGAGTTGTCCCTTGTTTGTTTTCTTTCCATGTTATACTTGGCTTTGATTTTTCTCTGCTGTCTTTGTTGTTCTGGCTATCAGAGGTCAGGTCATGCTAGCCTTGCGTACCGAGGTAGGTAGGCAGGAGAATGAAAACTCTTCAGTACCCTTCCGGCTACCTTTATGTGCTATGGAGAGAGAATATGGTGTCATGACGAACGTGCGGTGGATGTCTCGGGGGCGTCCCTGACCTTGTTTGTCTCGGGGGATGAGTCAAGGCTGATGAATTGCTCTCTTTTTTTTTTGTTTTTTCAGATTAGATGCTGATGGCATCGCGATGATCGAACGTCTGATCTGATCTGATGTGAGTGATGGATGGGGAGGATGGCGTGTGATGCTCGTTGCTGGCTGGGTCGCGTCACGACGCCTTCGTCCATCCCCCTCGTTAAGCCATTCCCCTAACGACTTGCATGTATGTATGTTTGTAGCCTCGTACGCCCCAGCGATGGAACTGTGCCGCGTATCTTCGGAGATCAGTCACACGACAACCCGGTCGACGAGGATCACTTGGTTTCATCAGTTGCTGATTACCTAGGTCGTGGGTGGCAAGGTAGTTGAGAAAGGGGATTGGTAGGTAGCTGGGACGGTGGAGAAAGTTGGGGCCTTGTCTCCTGTCGTGAGATGCCTCTTGGATGCCAGACAAGACAGTAACTGGCTGATTTGTCTTCTTTTCCCTTCCTTTTTCCCATCTCTCTACGTTTCTTGCCCGGGACGACGACCGGAAACCCGAGTTCCTCTGCGGGTTTTCTAAATCTCGGGCATGCAAACGCCTCTCTTCTTGTTTACCTACGTAGGTGATGCTCGATAATATTGAAACATACGACGGCAATCTCAGCCACCCCCGTCATTGCAAGTTCTCGATGACCAGAGCCGATGCTCCGCCGCCACCATTGCAGATGCCAGCGCAGCCGTACCTGGCGTCCTTGTGTTTGAGGACCGAGGTCAGGGTGGTTACGATGCGTGCGCCAGAGCAGCCGAGCGGATGGCCAAGGGCGACGGAGCCGCCGAAGATGTTGACCTTTTCGGGGCCGAGTCCTAGGAGCTGCATGTTGGCCAGGGCGACGACAGAAAAGGCCTCGTTGATCTCGTAAAAGTTGATGTCTGAGGCGTCGAGGCCGGCGTGGCGTATGGCCTTGGGAATGGCGAGTGAAGGGGCCGTAGTGAAGCGCTCGGGCTCTTGCTCAGCGTCGGCCCATCCTAGAATGCGGGCCATGGGCTTGAGCTTAAGCTCTTTGAGCTTCGCCTCGGAGACCAGGACGAGGGCGGCGGCACCGTCATTGATGGGAGCGGCGTTGGGGGCGGTGATGGTCCCGTCCGTCTTGAAGGCTGGGCGAACGGAGCGGAGCTTGTCGGCGTTGAGGTTGCGGACCTCGTCGTCCCTGTCGACGCGGACAGGAGGTTTCCCTCGGGCGCCCGGTACCTCAATGGGGACTATCTCGGCGAAGAGGCCTGCATCGGTTGCTGCCTGGGCGCGGGTGTAGGACTCGATGGCGTAGGCGTCCTGATCGGCGCGCGAGTGGTTATGCTCAGCGGCGCAGAGCTCGCCCTGGATGCCCATGTGCTGACGCAGGGAGCCATCGGTCAGGCCGTCGACGAGAACGCCGTCGACGAGCGTCTGGTCGCCGTATTTCGCACCGGTGCGCAGGTTGGGCAGGTAGTACGGCGTGTTGGACATGGATTCGGTGCCACCGGCTACGACGATCGAGGCCGTACCTAACAGGATTTCCTGGGCGGCGAGGACGATAGCCTTGAGCGATGAGGCACATACTTTGTTCACGGTGGTGCAGGCGGTTGACGGGCTGAGACCGGCGCCAAGGGCGCACTGGCGGGCAGGGGCTTGGCCGAGGCTGCCAGCTGAATGTCAGCCTGTGGTGAGGAGGGGAGGGGATCGAGAGGAAAGGGGTGCTGCAGACTTTGCCGACAGGACGTTACCGAAGTAGACAACCTCGACCTCGCCGGGCTCGATCCCGGCTCGCTCGACGGCGCCTGAGCAACAGAGTGCCAGAGGTTAGAGAGAGTGAAAGAGATGGGCGTCTTCCTGCCACTGCCGTCCGTACGTACCCTTGATGGCGGCTGAGCCCAGCTGGGTAGCACTCAGAGTGGCGAGAGAGCTGTCGGGAAGAGAGTCAGTAGGAGCGGCTTCCGTGCCATTGAGGCGGGAGCAAACCCGAGAAAGGACCCGATTGGGGTCCTGGCGGCCGAGACAATGTAGACGGGAGTATCCGCAAGACGAGACATGATTCGGGGCTCGGACGTGTCAATGAGGAGAGACAAGGTATTGTAATCTATCCCGTTCGCGGCGTCGAGTCAAGGCGTACGACCCTAACCCTGCTGCTTAATCAGCAGTCTGGAGATGGTGATGATCTGAGGCTGAGACCGAGAGGCGTTTACGGATAGTTGTGCCACATTCAAAGGGGTATCCGAGGAATATCTAGGGGATATCCCGGGGATATATCATCGAGATGAGTGACTGACCAAGAGGATATGCAAAGTTGAAAAGACATGAATGAGCTGGAGCGAGTTGATGACCTCTGGGGAAGGGGAAGATGGAGGAACTGAGGAAGAAAGGAAGTGATGGCAACCAACTCGGTCAAGGACGTATTATTTACTACGACCTATATACCCAGATAGTGTACGTATGAATGTGTATGTATGCACACACATGCCTCCACGGATTACTCTCTTCCCGTACGGATGCATCAGGGACGATTGATACTGATTCTCCTCGGGCTAAGACACACAAATCTCTCCTGACGTGATTTACTGATCAACGACGATCGAGGAAAGCGTCCAAGGATGTAAGCATGTAAGTATGTAAGTAAGCTGTGAGAAGGAAGACCCATGGGCTATAAATTCTTTTCTTCTTGCTTGATTTCTAGGGGCTTGTTCAACTGCAACTCGGTTTTCAGTCTCGACAAACTACACACATACATACATACATACACATCATTGAGCAAGAGCCCTTTAAACATATGATTCGCTGAAGAAGAAGCTTCTTACAAAGCTAAGTTCAAGAAGCAACAATGTCAGCCAAGGTTAACCACGTCAACGGCGACGCAGGCCCAGAACCTCTCGCCATCGTCGGCATGGCAATGCGCCTCCCTGGAGGAGTGCGCAACGAGGACGATTTCTGGCGATTGCTCGTCGAGAAAAGACATGGATTGTGCCAAGTGCCAAAGAGTCGATTCAACATCCAAGGCTTCCATGACGCCGAGGGTCGGCCCGGAACTCTCCCCATGACCAAGGGTTACTTCTTGCAGGATGTCGACTTTGACCAAGTTGACCTCTCTTTCTCATCCCTCCGCAGGAAGGAGATGCAGTTCTTGGATCCGCAGATCCGACTGTTGTTAGAAGTCACGTACGAGTGCATGGAGAATGCCGGAGTAACGTCATGGCAGGGTAGCAACGTCGGCTGCTACGTAGGTGCCTTCTTTTCGGAATGGGAGAGGGCACTGCTGGAAGACGAGCAAAGAACCAGCGAATATCAGTTACTCGGCTCGGATCCCATGATGCTTGCAAACCGGATTTCATACCAGTATGACCTTCACGGGCCTAGGTGAGTTTCCGCGTCTACCAGGCAAACATGAGCGCTGGCTGATTCACCGGGACTTAGTGTGACTGTCAAAACCGGCTGCTCTTCTTCCCTGGTCTGCTTAGACATGGCCTGCAGCTCTATCCGGAAAGGCGACTGTGACGGTGCACTGGTTTGCGGCACCAACATCATGTTATCGCCAGCGTCGACGTCTATACTCTCCATTACTGGCGCACTATCTTCGTATGGGGCCTGCAGAACGTTCGATGCCTCGGCCCAGGGCTACGGTCGCGGCGAAGCCATCAACGCCATCTATGTCAAGACGCTACGTCAAGCTATCAAGGACAATGACCCTATCCGGGCCGTGATCCGCGGGACTGCCACCGGCTGCGACGGTCTGACGCCCACAAATTCTACTCCGAACTCTGAGCAGCAGTCGGCCTTGATACGCAGCACATATCAGCAGGCCGGCCTGAGAGACCTGTCCAAGACGGCCATCGTCGAGTGCCATGGCACGGGAACCCAAGTAGGTGACATAGCAGAGACCAAGGCAGTTGCAAGCTGTTTCGGCGAGAAGGGCATCGTCATAACATCGGTAAGCATGAGCACGTTTCTGCCATCACCTCGTCGTAAGCTCATCATGCCGGTCCAGGTGAAACCGAATATTGGACACGGCGAAGGCGCTGCCGGCATTACCAGCATCATCAAGGCTGTACTGACTCTGGAGCACCAAAAGGTGCCGCCGAATATCTTCTTTGAGACTCCCAACACCAAGAGTCAGCCAACATGCCCCCTCGGAGGCTTGATATTGCCTAGCATGCTGACCGTCCATGCAGTCCCCTTCGAGAAATCCAACCTTCACGTACCGGTCGAGACGGAAGACTGGCCCGAGGACCGGGCCGAGAGAATCAGCATCAATGGCTTTGGCGTCGGTGGGACGAATGCGCACGTAAGAGCACCACCAAGGCCCGGGCGGTAACCGCACACGATGTTCGCTGATGAGGCTTCCCGAAAGGTCATCCTCGAGTCCCTGCACCAATACCACACGGGGAAGCCGGCAAACGCTCACGTCAACGGCGACGACAAGACCGAGCCGGGAGACGATGACCATCACCTTTTGCTGTTTTCGGCCCACAACGAGGCGTCGGTCACTGGATCCGTCGGAAGGCATAGGCAGCATCTCGAGGCTGGCAGCGCATCGTCGCTCAAGGACGTGGCCTACACGCTGGCCCACAGGCGCGACCACAAGACGCATCGAACGTACGCCGTAGTCGACAGCAACAGTCTCTCGCTCGAGGCGCCGAGTCCGATCGCGGCCGACTCAACCCCGGCCGTGGGCTGGATCTTCACCGGCCAAGGCGCACAGTGGCCCGGAATGGCGGCCGAGCTCCTCGACTCCAACCCCGTCTTCCGGCAGACGATTGAGAGGCTGGATCGCTTTCTAGCCGGCCTGCCGACGCCACCTTCTTGGACGATTCGAGGTGACTAGCCTTTCCTCTCCTCTACCGGCAGCTGGTCTTGACACGGGCTCTCGCAGATGAGCTCGGCAAGGCTGCTTCCGACAGCAGAGTAGGCGCTGCCGAACTGAGCCCTCCTCTATGCGCCGCCCTGCAAATCGGGCTGGTCGACGTCCTCCGATCGTGGGACGTGAGGCCGGACTTTGTGCTCGGGCATTCTATCGGTGAGATAGCAGCAGCGTACGCCAGCAGCGCCTTCACCGCCGAGGCTGCCATGGCAATAGCCTACTTCCGTGGCCTCTCGCTGCCGGCAAGGGAGGGATCGATGGCAGCCGTAGGACTCGGATCGGACGAGACGGCGACCTTCCTGGGGCCAGGCGTCGTCGTGGCGTGTGAGAACAGCCAAGAGTCGGTGACCATCTCGGGCGACACAGACAGGGTCGAGGAAGCGCTTGGGCGCATCAAAGAGAAGCGCCCAGGCGTCTTTTCGCGGCCGCTTAACGTCAAGAGAGCCTTTCACTCAGGTATGACACATACATACATACTACCACCTAACTGCCGACCTTGGTGGGTAGGCAGGCAGGTCGTGAACGACGACTAACATGGGGTCAGAACACATGAACGAAAAGGCTTCCTCTTATGAGAAGAGCTTGAAGCCGTACGTCGTCGTCGAGAGCGACTCGGTCAAGATACCCTACTATTCTTCCGTCTACGCAGAGAGGCTTTTGGACGGTCAACGTCTCGGACCCTCTTACTGGCGCGACAACCTTCAAAAGCCCGTCCTCTTCAACAAGGCCCTCCGGTCGGCGCTCTCGGGCCGAGACAAGAACTGTCTCCTCGTCGAGATCGGGCCGCACCCGTCGCTTCGTGGGCCGATGATCCAAATCCTTAGGGACATGGGGCGGACGGACGACGTTTGCCTGGGCTCCCTGATCAGAGGCCAGGACTGCCGGACCAGCCTCCTCGGCCTCGCTGGCAAGATGTTCCAGCACAAGGTCGACCTGGACCTCTTGGCCGTGTGCCCCGCGGGTACTTTCACGAGGAAGCTTCCGCCCTACCACTGGACAAGGGAACAGGTGCCGTTGGCAGAGCCGAGGGCGTCGCGCGAGCTGAGGAACCGCGAGTACCCGCCGCACGAGCTGCTCGGCGTCAGAGTCTTTGACCTCTCCGACGAGCCGGTGTGGAGGAACAGGCTGGCGACCGAGAGAATGCCTTGGCTCTTGGGACACAAGGTCGAAAACCAAGTCGTCTTTCCAGCGGCCGCCTTCGTCTGCGTCGTTGGCGAGGCCTTGAGGCAACTTGATGGCCATCCGGGCTTCGAGTTGAGAAATGTCCGGTTCTTGAAAGCCATGATGCTAACTCAGGATCGTGATCTGGAGCTGGTGACCAGGCTCCGCTCGCCGACTTCGACCGTGTCAGGCTGGCGCGACTTCGCCATCAGCTCCTTTGACGGGAGGAAATGGACTATTCGTTGCACCGGTGAAGCGAGGCCGCTGGACAAGGCGTCGGCCTGCCCTCGAGCCGACCAAGTGCCGAACCTTCCTCGACGCGTGAGCGAGGATTATTGGTACCACGCTACGGGTTCAACTACGGCGGCGGCTTCAGGGCGATGCGATCCATATCCGCGGGCACGATGGAGGGCTCGGCCGTTGCCACGGTTCCGTCATATGGCGGCTACATCTTGCATCCCGCCACCTTGGACAATGTCCTGCAGCTGTTTTCCGTCATCATGGCCCGTGGACTGGGCCGCAACTTGGGCGATCTCGAATTGCCGGCGGTGGCGGACCGAATCGTCATTCGTCCTGTCGACCCGGGTCAAGACCTTACAGTGGTAGGGAGACAAGTCCAAGTCAACGGCCGCAAGGCCTGCACCTTGGTGGCCCAGCAAGGGGGCAGGCAGCTGCTGCACCTGGAAAACATCCAATGCTTTGCCATACCGGGTACGAATGCGTCGCCGGAAGACTCGATGCTCTTCTCCCATCTTGAATGGAGGCCGCACGCAGACTTGGCCGACTTGGGCAGTCTGCTCCCCGAGGTGAGAAGCTCCGATTGCGACGATCCGCGGCTCCGGGAGCTTGTCCTCCTATACTGCATCGACCACATTGACCGTATGAAGCCGGCCGACTTTTGGTTGCCTCACGTGTCCAAGCATCTGGACTGGATGAAGAGGTTCGCCAAACGGAACGAGCCTACCAACCAAAGCCTCTTCCGGCTGACGAGGCGAGAGAGAGCGTCCAGGATAGGAGCGCTGGTTTCGGATGAGAGAAGTACGACGAACCTGTTCAAAGCCGTCAACGCGGTGTTCACGGCATCCCTGGCCGCCACGACAAA
Source organism: Ophiocordyceps camponoti-saundersi (nom. inval.) (assembly GCA_003339415.1). Taxonomy (NCBI): domain Eukaryota; kingdom Fungi; phylum Ascomycota; class Sordariomycetes; order Hypocreales; family Ophiocordycipitaceae; genus Ophiocordyceps; species Ophiocordyceps camponoti-saundersi. The sequence continues at coordinate 112,899 of PDHQ01000071.1, forward strand.
AGCCCCGATGAAACCGCTGGAGGTGCTCCTCAGAGATAACCTGCTCGGCAACTTGTACGATGACTTACTGAGCCAATGCAACGTCTCGCCTGTGATCCAAGTCATTAGCCACACGAACCCCAATCTCAAGATCCTGGAAGTGGGAGGCGGCACCGGTAGCCTGACGAAATCTTGCCTCGACGCCCTCCACTCTCGCGGCGAGCAGTTCTACGGCTCCTACACCTTCACCGACATCTCGCACGGCTTCTTGGCGTCGGCAAAGAAGCGGTTCCGCGCACACTCGAGACTCGATTTCAAGATACTCGACCTCGAGACGGATCCGGTCGAACAGGGGTTCGTGCTCGACAGTTACGACCTCGTCGTCGCGTCAGACGTATGGCAGACTTCCCCCTTTCATCTCAATCCTCCTCCTCGCTTCTTCAGGTCCGTTGACTAGCTCTTGCAGGTCGTTCACGCCACTACAAACCTGCAGGCATCGCTGACCCGTCTGAGAAGGCTCCTCAAGCCGACGGGGCGGCTGCTCATGATCGACCAGTGCGACGGTCAGTTCACCTCCTGTTCTGTTTTTTTTTTGTCGGCTTTCCTGCCTATCTACCCGTCTACCCACCTACGGCGTGCATACAACATGCATTGTGCGTATACATGTTCGATCATACAGCTGATTCTGGTCCTGTAGAGGGGACAATACCCGTAACCTACATTTTCGTGAGTCCGGAGCTTTGGCCGAACAGCGCCCCTCTCTCTGATCCGAGTTTTGTCCTCACCACTTACATACACGTCTCTTAGGGCTTCTTCCCCGGCTGGTGGCTCGGTGAGGCCGACGGGCGGGTGCATCACCCTATGGTGTCCAAGGAGCGATGGTGCAAAGAGATGAGGCTTGCCGGTTTCGAAGAGCCAAATGTCGTTTCCTTGAAAAGCCACGCAATGTTCGTCGCATCCTGTGCTCGGGAGCCTTCACAAGCCCAATCGACGAGGGTAAGCTTAGTTTGCCACGCTCACGACGGGCCTCTTGTCGAGGAGATGAAGGCGAGTCTCTCGAGTCTTGGCATTGCCTGCGACGTCTGTCCGTTTGGAGCATCCTTGCCGTCCGATGGGCAGAGCATTGTGTGCCTGCTGGACCTCGACGACCGACGCGAGCCCCTTGTCCATGACATGGACGCGACCGCGTTTGAGACCCTTTTCGGCTACCTGAGAGGAGTCAAGGACAAGACGATATGGCTCACGCGTCCGTGCCAGTACGACTGCCAGGACCCGAGATATTCCATGATCTTGGGTCTGGCTCGGACCTTTCGCCGGGAGCTCAGTCAATCCTTTTACACCGTCGAGGTCGACCAGGCACACGGCAGCATCGCGTCCTCCATCGACTTGGTGGCCCGCTTGCTACAGGATACCGGTGGCACGCTGCTTGACGTGGAATACGCGGTCAGCCGCGGCCAGGTACACGTTCCCCGGATGATCCGGCAGACCACATCGGACGCCTTTGCGGAGACGCGTGACAAGACGGGTTTATCGACGGTCAGGTTGACCAAGAGAAGTGCCTCCTCTTCTGACCCGTTGGAATGGGTCGAGACAGGACTTGACAGGCCCGGCCACGGCGAGGTACTTATTCAAGTCAAGGCCATGAGCCTTAACTTTAAGGTTGGTATATGCTCTCTCTCTCTCTCTCTCTCTCTCTCTCTCTCTCTCTCTCTATCTCTCTCTATCTCTCTCTCTCATCCCCCCTCTTTCTTCTCCTTCATGCGACTGACCCAGAAACCCCCCTTGATAGGACGTCATGCACTGGTCGGGCCTCATCGAGATGCCGCAGAATTTCACTTTAGGCTTTGATTGCAGCGGCGTCGTCGTCGAGGTCGGACCCGGCGTCGAGAGCACATTATCAGTAGGTGACCGCGTCATGTGCATGACAGTTGGAGCTTTCGCTTCCTTCCTCACTGCTTCCGAAGAATCTTGTTGCAAGCTTGATGATGGCATGACCTTCGAGCAAGCGGCCAGCGTGCCGACCATTTACACCACTGTCGTAGAAGCCTTGGTCGAGCTCGCGAGACTGAAGCGAGGACAGGTGAGAAGTCTGATCTCTCGCGCGAGAATGGCGCTCCCTGGCGACCAAATAGTCGGTCCTCATACACTCGGCATGCGGTGGCGTCGGCCTAGCTGCTATTGAGGTGGCGCGCATGCTCGGCGGCGAGGTCAGTTTCCCTTTCTGCCCCCCATCTCTACCTCTTCGTCCCCCTGTGTGCGCGTCAGAGAAAGTTCCTCACATCGAAATAGATCTACTGCACGACAGGCAGCGACAAAAAGCGTAGATATCTGACGGACCAGGTCGGCATCCCGCCCTCACGCATATTTAGCTCCCGGGACGCATCGTTCGCACGCGACTTGATGCAGTCTACGGGCGGCACTGGCGTCGATGTCGTCCTCAACTCTCTGTCCGGCGAGCTCCTCCAAGCCTCGTGGGCGTGCGTCGCCGCGGGCGGGACCATGGTGGAGTTGGGCAAGACGGATATTCTCGGTCGTGCAAGTCTGCCCATGATGCCCTTTGCAGAGAGCCGAACGTTCACTAGCATGGACGGGCAAGCGCTCATGACCAAGCACAAGTGCTGGGCTGGGAGGTAAGTCGGCGCCGCAGCTGCTGACCGGCCATCCCGTCACTGACGTTGAGGTTCCCCCAAAGTCTCTTGAAAAGGACGATGGGTTGGATGCGGTCAGGTCACCTCAAGCCCCCGCCAGTAACCAAGCTATGGGAGGCCGACCAGATGCTCGAGGCCCTCGGGGACCTCCGGCGCGGACAACATATCGGCAAGATGGTGGTGCGCATGCCCGACGATGCGTCGGGCCTCGCGTCTGCCTGGCAGAGGCCGCAAAGACGCATGCGCCCCGATAGGTGCTATCTCATCGTTGGCGGTCTGGGTGGCATCGGCCGCGCGGTAGCCAGTTGGTTCGTCGAAAAGGGCGCTCGGCATCTCATATTCCTGTCGCCATCAGCGAGGTCGAGCCCCGAAGTCGATAGTTTCCTTGACGAGCTGACGTCGCAGGGCTGTCAGTCTCAGCTGATTGAGGGTAGCGTCTGCGAGCTGGACGACGTCGAGAGGGCCGTCAAAACTGCGGCCAGGCCCATAGCCGGCGTCGTGAACCTTGCCATGAGAATCAAGGTGAGCAGGCCCTTCCCCCCTCACCCCATCCAAGCCGACAACCCTGAACGTCTCGACGGCAGAGCACCTCGTTGGACAGTATGAAGTTGGCAGACTGGACCGTGGCCGTGAAGCCCAAGGTCCTGGGCACGTGGAATATTGACAAGGCCTTGTCTTCGGCCGAGCTCGACTTCTTCGTCCTGACCTCGTCCATAAATGGTTACGTTGGCTACCCAGGTGAAGCCAGCTACAACGCTGCCTCCACTTTCCAAGATTCCTTTGTGCAGTATAGACAAAGAAAGGGCCTTGTTGCGTCTGTCGTCGACGTAGGGATGGTAGGAGACAACGGCTACGTCGCCAGGAACCGGTCTCTCGTGGACGCCTTCCGGCGGTTCGGTCTCAGGGAGCTCGATGAGCGGCACGTGCTCGATGCGATCGACCTGGCCATCCAGAGGTCCAGGCCGGCGCCGACGACGGCCTGTCGCTTGACCGTCCCGAGCCACATCATGCTCGGGCTCGTCGGAAGCAGATTTACAGCATCCGAAAATGACGTCCGCCTCCACGCTTGGCGGAACAAGGAATCGACCGGCGGCGAATGTCAAGATGGGGAAGCGCCCAAGGACAAGCTGGACATGTTGCTGGCTTCGGCCAGGGAACAGCCGTCTGCTCTGGAGGGAGAGGCAGCGGCGGCCGTCTTCACGACGAGCGTCATAGCCTCATTCGCCACCGTCGTCGGCAGAGATGCTGGCGCCATCGATGCCGGCCAGTCGCCCGTTGCTCTTGGCCTCGACTCGCTCTTGGTCGTCGAGATGCGTAGCAATATCTGGAGAAAGTTTGGCGTGAGGCTGCCGACTGTGACTCTCAGGGAGAGCCCGACGTTTACCGACTTGGCCGAAGTCGTGCGGTTGGCGGTGGTGGAGAGGCTGACGACGAAGGGCGGATGAGTTTGTCGTTGTTCATGTCTGCCCATTACGTAGGTACCTACCTACCTAGGCAGTCAGTTGCGAGACTCATCTTGTCCGCCTACTGCCTGTTACTGGAATCCTCTCTGTTTGACTTGATATTCTGTAGATGCATGTTCGTAGGTCGTCTCTTGTTCACTCCGAGGCTGTATGTATGTACATACATACATACATACGGATTATATACCTACCTAACCATGACGACGAGAGTTGACGAGCTCAGTCCCTCCTGTTCCTTGCAGTTGCAGGCCACCTTCCAGCCACCTGATTTGACGCTGCCCAATGAGCTGTTGGGATGGTGATAAAGAGAGAAGAGAGGGGGGGAGAAAATGAGGGGCAAGTGCAGCTCGGAATACGAGATCTGCCTTCCTCCATTCTCCTTTTCTCCCTGTCTCTCTCTCTCTGTCTCTCTGCTGCCAAGAAAATCCGCCCCCCCTCCCCTCTCTGTGCCAAGAAAACCATCATCGTCGGTCATCATGGCGGCTCCCTACTGGGGCCAGCTACCGGAACCCAGCGTCGCGGGCCAGAGAAGCGGACAGCCTCGGCCTGCTGATGACGCGGCCACCACCAACAGCTTCATCGGTGGCGGAGTGTCGTCACCCGGAAAGGATGCCAAGCAGCAGCACCACCACCACCACCACCACCAGCCACATCCACAATCACAGCCAGCAGCCATTCGCCCGCAGAGAATGTTGGCTAACGACCGTTCACCGCTGCAGAGGCTTGAGCTGACGCTCGACAGCTTGACCAAGGAGGAGAAGAGAGCTCGGGTCGAGGCGGCCGAGCAGAGGGCGAGGCAGCGGGCTGCCTTGAGGGCCGCCGAAAATGATAGTCCTAATGAGCAGCCGCCGCCGCCGCTGCATGGGAATGGGGGACAGTCAGAACGGGCGGCTATGAGGCGTGAGGAAATGGAGCCATCTCCGCCGGTACGCGAGACGAGCAGGAAATTGACAAAGGCACAACCACAGCCGTTGGTACCCCTGTCGACGAGGAATAAGCAGCTGCCGCCTATACCGTCTCTTCCCCCGGAGCAGCGGCCGACAGAGGTGTCGGGGCCGGTCCTTACCGACGGGCAGCGGATATCAGGGGCGCCGGGCTTGTTCTACAATGACAGAGAACGACCAGTAGATATGCCAGGCCCAGTCTTCAACGGCAGACAGCGGCCACCAGAGGCGCCGGGTCCAGTCTTCAACGGCAAAGAAAAGCCACCAGCAAGATGGCTTGACGATTGGAAAAAGGCAACCACGGGCACTCTGTCGGGTCCGCTCTTGGACCTCGCCAACAACAGTGTCGTCGATAACAGGAATAAGGCGTGGTGGGAAGCACCTCCGAAACAACAACCGCCCATTTTCGACGAAAATCCTGATGACGCCGACGGTCAGTCTTTGCTTCGTCACCACTCTCATCTGTCTCCTCCGCTGACCCTTTGTTTCTTCTTGTCTCCCTCATAAGCGCCCACGCGGTTCAAACCCCCTCTATACCTGCGATGCGGTCCGCTACTGAGATACTGCGGTCTTCGCCGTGAAATCCCGCCGACAAGGCCTCATGGCGACGCGATCCAGCGCGAGGTCTGGAGGGGAAGCGTCATGATCGTCACCAAAGACTCCGAATCGTCGTACGAGATTGCGCCTTCGCTCCGTCTCTTCGTTCGAAACGTCCGACTGCTACCCCCGCCGCCTCAGCAGGTGGATGGTGAGCTTCCACCCGAGTACGTCGACCCCATTGCGGGCCAAACGAAGCTGGGTCGGAGGGGCGAGACGCTCTACGTTCGGCCGGTCGAGCACGTCGACGAAGCTAGGGACCTGTCGCGCGATGAACGCGGCGGCCTTTTCGAGTCGGCCAGGAGCCCGCCGGCCGATGGCTCCTCGCCCGAAGGATCTCGCGTCTTGGCCGATGGCGAAAAGATGCAAAAGTACAAGGACGTCAGGGGCTTTCGTCTGCATGCCGAACGGGGCTGCACTTTTTGGCGCTTCAACATTGAAGTCGAACTCCGCGAGAGGCAGCAGCGCATTGCCTACCGTATCAATCGTGGGCCGTCTGCCGCTTTCTGGGTTCCGGCCCGCGGTCAGACGATGAACATGGTCTTCTACAGCGGCAACGGATTTGGTCCCGACGTCAGGTCCGACGACCTAAGCGGACCGGACCCTCTGTGGCGCGACGTGTTGAACACGCACCAGACGCAGCCCTTTCACGTCATGATTGGTGGAGGCAACCAGATCTACAACGACAGCATCGCCGACGAAAGCGACCTCGTCGCCAACTGGCTGTACACCCGCGGTGCAGAAGACGTCGTTTTTTCGGCCGACATGCAAGACGAGCTGGAGTCGCTCTACCTTCAACGCTACAGTACGGGCTTCTCCCAGGGCCTCTACGGGCTTGCCACGTCGCAGATACCCATGGTCAACATGTACGACGATCACGACGTTATGGGCGGATGCGCTTCACTGCCCCATGACCTTCTGAGCGGACCCGTCTTTACCGGTCTCGGCGCCGTGGCCTTTAAGTATTACATGCTCTTCCAGCATCAGAGTCTGCCGACGGAGACGGAGAGCTCGGAGCCGAGCTGGATACTCGGCCTCCATCCGGGATCCTACGTGCACGAGCTGAGCCGAAGCGTCTTCGTCTCCTTAGGTGGCAAGACCGCACTACTCGCCGTCGACTGCCGCACCGAGCGGACGGAGAGCACGGTGGTGCGGGAGACGACTCGGGAGAAGATGATGAACCGGCTCTATGCCGAGCTGCGACGGGGCCACATGGACCATCTCCTAGTTCTCTCAGCCCTCCCCGTTGCCTTTCCTCAGCCGGAAAACAGGTGAGGGGTCGGCCTTGTCAATATGGTGTGTCGATCAAGGGGGCTGACAAGGATTTGGTGCAGCTTCACGTCGATGCTCATGAGCCCCGTCAAGACGTTAGGGAGGAGGGCGTCCATGGACAAGGTGGCGGACGGCGATTACTGGGTCACCAAGGCTCACAGGCGGGAGCGCGGCATCATCATCGAAGATCTTCAAGATCTCGCCATTGACAAGTCGATGCGCATCACTATCCTGAGGTGAGTTGGTGAAAGCCGTCTTGACGGTGCTCTACTGATCGAAACCAGCGGCAACGTCAACTTGGCTGCCGCCGGGCAGTTCTCGTCCAACCCGAAGCTGGGTCTCGCCAAGCACCGGGATCCGAGATACATCCCGAACATCATCACTTCGGCCGTGGCGGACGCGCCTGCAACATTAAAGGCGGCCGATATGCTCGATAAGCGAGTCAAGGTGCATCGTTTCGACAAGCAGACGGACGAAGGCATGATTCCTCTTTTCAGGCACGGTGTCGACGGCAGGCGGCAGAGCAACGCGCATTTCATGCCACGGCGGAGCTGGTGCTCGATCCGCCAGTGGGTGCCGGGGTTTACGCCGCCTCCGACGCCGCCTTCCTCCAGTCATGGTTCGAACCCGAATCACGGCATGTTCCGGAGGCTCTCTTCTAAAGCGAGCCACTTAGACGAGGCGGGTCGACGGCCGGGCTCCCGGCCCCCAGTCTCGGGTGGCCTGGGCCTGTTTCGCAGCCTATCCCGGCGAAGGTCGACTGGCGCTCATCAGCCGACGAAGCTGAGACGGAGTATGTCGCTCGGGACCAAGGATAGGGGGTACCTGGGAACCGGGTGGCGGAGCGACGAAGGACGGCAGGCCGAACGAGACGACGGCTACGCAGCACTCGCCCGACATCTCGATGTCCCGCGCAGCGACGATGAGTTTGTGGCTGGCGACGAGTCCTTGTTCACGACAGCCAGGAGGGCGCAGTCGATGACCGGTCGGCCGCAGAGGCCGTTTCACAGGACACCCACGGGCCTGTCGGCTAAGCAGAGGCAGCAGGCAGACCGTTACGCTGTCGACCTTGAGGGGGGACTCGAGGTGACGGTCAACATCGAGGCCAGCGCACGGGACCCGGCCGGCATCACAGTGCCGTATCGGCTGCTCGTGCCGCGGTTGCAGTACGAGTACGACCCGGCCGAGGACGACCTGGCGCCGGCGTCTTCTGAGCCCGGCGGGCTTCGGAGATTGTTGAGCTTGGGGAGGAGGCCGAAGCCCGTCGATGATGATTATGATGATGATGATGATAATATTGATGATGATGACGATCAACTGAGCGAGGCGAAGGGGAACGGGTACACGAGGCGATGACGTGCGGTACCTTTCTTGTGTACAAAGCTGCGATCGTACATACATACGTTTTTGCATTTTGGTTTCTGAGTGTCTGCGGCGGGATCCTTGGACGAAGAGACTTGATATCATGATGAGGACCCTAGACGAGCAGCAGTCATTGGGGTTAGGGTTGCGGATATCCGTACATGGTGGTAGGATTAGGAGTGTTAAGCTCGATACCCACGTGACCCACTGTCTCATCTATGCAGCCAGGCCAGGTTACGATACGGCATGATTAATACGAGGCCAGGGGCTTTCCGACAGGCCATGCTTGGCGTGATTTCTTTACACCATACTGATCATCGTTCCTTACTGCAGATTTTGAGCCATTCAAAGGTAGAATCCTTCATCTCTCGAGTGGCGACACAAGCAACAGAGACTTGTGTAATGGCGGCGCGTCTCTGGCCATGATTATTGACGACGTGCTGGACCGAAGACGGGTTTGGGCCTGGGCGAGGCGAGGCGCCGCGGCCATGGTGCGGCAGGCCGGACGCAACCTGGCGGCGAGGCGACTGTTGAGCTTCCCGCATGGCCTCGTCCTCGTCTGGATCCTGGTGCTTCTCTGGGGTGAGCGGTGGATATTTGGGAGCAAGATAGGGGCCTGCGACTGGCAGCGGTGGGAGCGCTGGGTGAGTTCATTTATACTCTGGTTTCATAAGTGTGTCTTTACTCATGGCCTCTGTCTCTCACTACAGCCCAAAGACGCGACGCCTCACCGTGTCATCTTCATCGCCGACCCGCAGATCGTCGATGCGCACTCGTATCCCGGCCGGCCGTGGCCGCTGTCGGCGCTGACCGTGCTCGTGACCGACAACTACATGCGACGCGGCTACGACGCCCTGCAGCGACGCCTGCACCCGGACAGCCTCTTCTTCCTCGGCGACCTCTTCGACGGCGGTCGCGAGTGGAAGACGGCCAAGGCGGGCTTCGTCGACCCTCACTGGGGCACGCGCCGGCCGCTTCAGGAGCAGAAGTTGCTGAAGTCGTGGCATCGCAAGTACGGCGAGGGCTACTGGCTTCGCGAGTATCGTCGCTTCAGCGACATCTTCTTCCGGCCGTGGAACGTCGGCGGCCGTCACCCCGGTCCCTGGCAGAGGGGACGCAAGCTCGTCGCCAGCCTGCCTGGGAACCATGACTTGGGCTTCGGCGCGCAGGTCCAAGTGCCGGTGCGGGATAGGTTCGACGCCTTCTTTGGCGACGTCAACCGTGTCGACGTGGTTGGGAATCATACCTTTGTCTCGGTCGATTCCGTCTCGCTCAGCGCCGATACGTCGAGGTATAAAGACGGTCACGACCTGCGGCCTATCTATGGGCCCGTGCACGAGTTTCTCGACCGTGTTCAGTCAGTCAAGAGGAAGGCGGTCCGGCGCGAGCTGGACGTCTGGTACGGTGCCGAGGTCGGCGGTGGCGGCGGCACCCAGCGTTTCGCACATGTTGTCGAGGATCTGAACAACGACGACGACGACGGTCACTCCACCCCTTCTTCCTCTTCTTCCTCCACCTCTTCTTCGTCTTCCTCATCCTCAGCCGCAGGCCCCGACCTGCCGACCATCCTACTCACGCACGTGCCGCTGTATCGAGCTCCGGGCACGCCATGTGGCCCGCAGCGTGAGCACCGGCCGCCGCTGAAACCACCCCGAGGCCAGAAAGGGCCCGTCATTCCGGACCACGGCAACGCCATCTCCGTCACGGCCGGGTACCAGTATCAGAACGTGCTGAGCGAGGAGGACTCGGCTCGGCTCGTCAGCAGCGTCGGCAACATCACCCACGTCTTCTCGGGCGACGACCACGACTACTGCGAGCTCGTGCACAGCGAGGCCTTGGGCCGGGTGCGAGAAACGACGGTCAAGAGCTTCAGCATGGTCATGGGCGTCTCCAAGCCTGGCTTCGTCATGGCCAGCCTCTGGAATCCGGTGGATGCCGAGGGGAGGCCGCTGCCAGGCGCACCGCGGGCGACGATGCAGACGCACCTGTGCCTGATGCCGAACCAGTTGGGGACGTTCGCCAAGTACGCGGCGCTGGCGGCGCTGTCGCTCATCGTGCTGGCCGGTCGGGCGCTGCTGGTGCCGGTCCTGCATCTGACGCCGTTTGCGCTGGAGCCATCGACTTCATCAGGCAGCAAGGTCAAGTATTTTGACAGCAAGAAAGCCAAGGCGGATCCTCCCCTCTCGGCTTCGAACACGACCACCACCCGGTCATCGGCAACGGACGAATGGAACGGCAACGGATCTCATCGATGGGGTCCACGAAAGGGGGGTAGTCGAAAAGGAGGTGTCTACGGGTACGGAGGCGGAGGAGAAGGAGGATGGGCTGGACCTCGCATCACACTCGACAGGGACTTTTACGACGGGGGGAAAGCTAGGAGGAGGGCTCGTAGCAGGAGGGCTCTCGTCGTGCTGTGGAACGAGCTTTGGACTACGGTTTGGAGGGTAACTTGGATGACGGTCTTGGTTTGGGTTTATCTGGCTAGGGAGGGATGAGGTATAGAGAGAGAGAGGTGTGTGTGCGTGTGTTTGTTGATGATGGTGTTGAGTATGTGATGTTATCGAGTATGTACATATGTGGTAGGATTTCTGCTGCGAGTCAAGTCGTCTTTGGCCTTGGTATCGTCATGTAGGCGAGTGAGTGTCTTTTCCTTGGTGTTTTATAGCGGTGATTTCTCTTGCTGTGTTTTGCCCGTTGAGTGAGTAGGTGATGAATCCCTCGTCGGAGATGGGAGGAGGACGTCGCGATACCCAGCCATCTCGTCGTCCATCTTCAGCCCTCAAACTCATGCCCAAGGCATATCACCCGCGAATCCGCTCCGCCCTCGTCTTCTCAGCAGTAACCTTGGACGACCCCCCCGCAGAAGAAGCAGCCTTCTCCCTCTCCCTCTCCCTCTCCTCGCAAGCCTGCGCCTCAGCAGCCCTCCGATCCTCATAGGAAGCGACGTCCTCAGCCGTGAGCGTCAAAGTCGTAGGTTTCCGTCGAAGCATTTTTTTTTCTTTTTTTTTCCCACTCTTCTCCTCTTTTGTTCTCTTCTCTTTCACCTTCTCTCCTTTCCCTTCTCTTTGATCGCTGTAAAAAGGGATCCTTCTTTCGTATGGTTCAAATCTCTCCTCCAAGATGGATTTGCTTTCCTTGTCCTTGTTTTTTTTTTTTGGTTTCACTTCGTTCTCTCTCTTTCCTTTTCCCTTTGTGAAAGACGAGAGAGGCCTTTAAGCCTTCAGGTGCGGTCGTTGTGATGAATGGCGCGCTAGTCGACTCGAGAGACGACGTCAAGTCACACTCACTCACTGCATGGGAGACGCGCCTCATTCACGCGTATACGAATACGAAGACTCGGCTTACATACTCATTTTCATCCGATGACATCTGATGTGTAGGGTAAGTAACTACTCACCTCGAAGACGGCACCCTGCCTGCCAATCACACGACTTCACACAAATGACCAGGGCATGATGCATTTACCTACTAGGTAATAACCTCGGTCAAGGGCTCAGCAAGGTAAACGGGTATAATTTTCCAATAAGGCGGACCAAAATAGACCGAAATTAGAACGATCCCAAACGCCCCCAACACCAATCCTGCTCGTCACACTCATCATCATCATCATCTCGCGTCAGCAGCATCGCCTCAGAGCTGCCCAGGAGCTGTCTCCTCTACATGGATGAACAACGCCCATTACACCGTAGCCCGCATCAACAACAGCCGCCGCCCGAGAAATAGGAGATGAAAGGGGGAACGCTTGTAGTCAAGGATAAACAGAGAAGGGGAGAGGGGCTTCAAAGGAAGAGGAGCAGAGATCAGGGATGAAAGACGAAACCCGTAACAGAGGGATATCAGAAAAAGAGAGCAAGTGACATGATAATGGCGGGACGAGACAAGAGAAGAGAAACGACGACAAAAGAAACAAAGAAACGTCATCAAAAAACTCCTCCATAGCAGAATTGTCGCTCCCACCGTAGAAACTCATTGAGGTCGTGCTCCAGGTTGCACCCCATCCGTGCCACCTCCGCCGCTCCCTCCTCCGGCACCTCCTCGCCCACCACCAGCGGTCGCCGCCCGTCAACTGCGCCCCCCTTCTTCCCCTCGCCCGTCTCCTCCCAGCGGTAGAAGTGAACGGCATCGTCGCGCCGCGGCCGTGCCTCGTCGCAATGCACCGGAATCGGCAGGTCCGCGTCCCTTGCCGACGGCCGCCCCGTCTTCGCCGGTCCCGAGCTTCCGCCCGCCGCAACCAGCCGGCCGTGCGTCTCGAAGCCAAATGTTTCGAACCAGGCCGCCATCTCGTCCGCCATCTGATTCTGGTCGTCCTCGTACATGCCCGTCACCAGGTCTCCCGCGCCCCCGAGGATGGCCATGTGAAAGGCCACCCAGTCCACCGTCTCGTCCCCGTCCTGACCGAACCCGGCTGTCTGGGGTCTGGGAAAGGCGATTGGTCCGTGGCGAAAGGCTCGGTTCGCAGAGGAGAGTGGCGTGCTCTGTAAGTAGACTACCTCATCATGCTTCTTAATGCCAGTCCTGGCGGCCTCGGATATCGTCGACAGCAGCCGTACCGTAGGCGACGGTCTGGCCAGCTGTCTCGCCAGGCTCTTGGGAGGGGGCGTTGGAGGGGGCCCGTCTTCGTCTTCTTCGCTCTCCCCCTCCTCGGGGTTCGTCGAAGCTGGCGACGCTTGGTCCGAGTCGTGGTCGGCGGGAGGAGGTGGTGTAATCAGCTTCTCCAGTTGAAAGGGCCCGTCTGACTGCTCCGTCCACGCACTCTGGCTCGAGTCGGTCGACCAACGGCCGTCTTGTGACGACGTCCCAACAAGCTCCTCTCGATCATGCTTCAGCTTCTCCAACTGGTCCGATGTGAGCATCTCGTCGGCCACGACGCGGCCGAAACGCTGATGCAGCGCATTGCCAACAGTCCCCGCTAGCGATAGGGAGATGGGTTTTCTCTTTCTACTTCTTCTGCTCCGCAGAGATGGAGATAGAGAACTTGGCCGAGCAGGTAGCTCCTTTTCGAGAAGGCAAGTTCTCTTGTTCTGCATTCGGCCCGTCTCGGGGACTTCCGGCGGGGGTGTCGAAGGTGACTCAGTGGCGTCGAGAAGCCAAGATGTCAGCTGAGCTTCGTGGATGGCGTCGCCCACGGCTTCGAACGCTCGTTGGGTTTCCTCGATCAGCTGCTGGACATCGGCAGACCAGTCTTTCGAACACATTTGGGGCGAGTCGTGAAGCGAGAGAAGGCTCTTGTCATCGTCGGCCATGACGACCGACACTTCGTTGTTTGACCGAGGGCGAGGGCGGACTACTTCCTCCTCTGTAGACTTGATAGCCGTGGCCAGAGACGGTGACGAAGTGGTGGAGAGTAGTGGAAGCTTCCTCCATCTGGCCGCGGAAAGCCAAGAAGCAGTAGATGACTTCATGGCCGAACTCATCAGGGAAGCATCGTCGTCATAGGATTGTAGACTGGGTGTTGTAATGAACAGACTTGGACGAGAAGATGTAAAAGACGCCATGTCCAATAAGGAGACAATCCATGAGGGCGGGTGTGGCTCATAAAAGGAATAGGCAGTAGTAGTCGACATCAGCTTACACGGGGACGGCGACTCATATGCCAAGGATCAGACCAACGGGTGGCGGCCACGACTGACAGCTCTCTTTTTTTTTTCTTGTGCCACTGCCGGAGGGGTGCGCCATGGCCGACATGGGCACCGGGGTTCGTCAAGCATGGTGTGTTGCATCGGCCGCACTCAGCCGTGGGGGGGGCGAATGAATCCGTATCGCCGCGGCCGACTCGTCTTCTGAGCATTTAGGACAAAGGACGAGGATGTGTCGTGTGTGCGTTGTTTCGACACGAGAACGTGGCATGGACGGTAGGGCCATGGGAGGGACAATGCGCGTCCTTCGACAGCTTCGTCGTCTGCTTCTTTTGGTCCTTCTTGTGTCGCTGTTGGACGGCGTCATCTGGACGGGATGCCCAGGTAGGCTTAGTTTAGGCAGATGGGGGGGGGAAAAAGAAAAGAGAAGAAAGGAATTTTGTTCTTCTTCGTCGATGGAAGAATCCTTGATGAAAGAAGGCTAGGCTAGACTAGACCAGAGTGAAGCTCTCCGTCTGCAACGTCTGCCTGCCTGTGTCTCTCTCTGGTTGTGTGTGAATGTGAAAATACCTACCTAGAGGTGTGTGTGTGTGTGTGTGTGTGTATCTTATCTGTGTACACCGTCACCAATCGAGCCTTCTCGGCAGGTGCGGTTCGCTTGAAGCCAGCCGGTCCTTCCTCAGGTTGTCTACATACCCGCCTGCCTATCTGGGCAGGCTTCTATCATCCCATCATCTATCCCCTATCACCTACACGGGAGGTGCCTACAGAGAGGTAGGTAAGTATGGTAGCTCTCCCAGCCGACCCGACTCCAGGGTCCGGGAGACTTATGTGTTGTGTCGTGTGTGAGTGTCTGTCTCTCTGTCTGTATGTATGTATGCGAGAGACAGACAGAGAGAGAGACAGAGAGACAGAGAGACAGAGAGAGAGAGAGAGAGAGCGAGTGAATGAATGAGTGTCTCTGCCTGATGTAACGACCACCGAGACATTCTTCTTTTCCACTTCATGCTCTCCCCTGGGCCCTATTGCTTTAATTTGCTTCCTCATCACCTACCACTTAGAGTGTCTACCTACCCATCCTCCCCTCTCCTCTCCTCCCCTCTCCTCACCATGGTGAACAAGAGACAAAAGAGGATGGAACCCGCTTAGGACCGATAGACGGCGCGACTCAATCAATGTTGGCTGGCTGCTGTGTTCCCACTTCCCCCGGCTTCGAACCAGATTCGCATACTATACGTCTACAGCCAAGACAAGTCTTGATCAAAAGCCTCTCCCTCTCTTTCTCTTTCTCTCAGTCTTTCTCCTTTGCCTTGTTTCTCAGACCGGGGTCCCCCTTTTCCTTTCCTTCCTCTTCCTTCTCTCCTTTCTCCCCTCTCACCCCTCTCCCTCCTGGGCCCCCTCTTCCGCCCCTTTGTTCCCTCGCATCTCATACTCATTTCCATCTCATCCCATGTCCCATCCCATGTCCCATCCTATCCCCCCTCATCCCCCGCCCCAGCGTCACGCCGCATCAAGTACTTACGTAGGTATGTATCCGTTTATACATATCCCTTTCAAACTCTGGAAGAGAGAGATCCTCCGTCTCCGCCCCCAATAGCCCTTTCATATCCTCCTCCCGACTCGCGACGGCTGACCTGCAGCTTCCCCTCTTCTTCGGCCTCCCCCGTTCCGAACAGCGCGCTTGACATTCCGCCCACGTATCCGTACCTAGGCACGCACTCTTTTACTAAGGGCATTCTTGATCTGGAAATGGCTGCGGCAATTTAGACGCATATACATACGGATTACATACAGTACATATATAGGTAGGTATACACGCTCTATATCCTTATAGGGTGCGGGAAGCAATAGTACTACTACCCATTATTAATTCATCTTGGTCACCCGCTTCATCACCAGTACCGTGAGTGAATGAACCCTTTCAGCACTCCCACAGCTCTCACTCTCTCCCCCCTCCTTCTCTCTTAATCTAGGTATGTATGTATGGACGCCAAAATCAACCCTCCCTCGAAGACAGGCACAGAACCTCTTCCACGAGGAAACCAATCCATCTGTCTCATAAATCCCTAACACGGGCTCATTGTCCACAGATACGTATCAATCGCAACGTCACCCTCAGCCAGCATCATCATCGTGTCTTGGGAATGACGAAGATCGTACCGGAGACGACAACCGGTAGCCCCGCTGCCTTGGGTCGGTCGGGAATTTCGCAGTAGCCGGGAGAAGAAGGAAAAAAACTGAGACATCGTCACAGTGTGCGCCATAAGCTCAGATCTGAGTTCGATGGGACAAAAGAAAGAAGTGAGACAAGGACCATAGACACGGAAAAGGGGGGGGGGGACTGTCGGAAAGATAGGGAGGGGAAAGTAGCAACACTTGCGAAGCCTCCATGAATCTCAGTCCTCTCCTCCTGCATCGTCTCCCTCTTCCAACCCATTCCCATTGCCGTCCTCACTGCCATCCCCGTTCCCGTCCGCATCCTCATCCTCATCGTGGTCCACAAATGGTACGAAACGAAAGTCCAAGAAACTCCTCTTGCCACCCTCCATGTCCACCATGAATTGCAGACTCAGGACGCCCTGCCCATCGCCTCGGAGGCTGACCTTGCTCGCGATCCGCATCGCCTCGCTCGAGCTCTTGATCAGGTCAAACTTGTACGTCTGCGACCAGCGGCAGGCAATGGAAAATGTCTCGAGCAGGTCCCTTCCCCGCGCAAAGTTCACTCCAGAGCTTCCGAGTTCGCTCGTGCCGGCCAGAGAGAGGTAAGGGGCCGTCTTGGTAACCGTAATCTTCAATCGCACAGGCGCCGTAGGGGAAATCTCGGCAAGGGAGTCGAGGAGAGTTCGGGACTGCATAATGATTTTAAAGGCCACGTCGTCGCGGTCAAATGGTATGTCCTCGGGTATCTCGGGGAGGTACGTGGTCAAGCCGGCCGTCGTCTTGACACCAGACTCCTCCATGGTGATGTTGAAGGGTTCTCCCCCGTCCGCATAGGTCAACGTACACGTGCCTGAGAGGCCCAACGTCTGATTACTGAAGGCGTCAGGCCGATACCTGCGAACGTTGCTTCGATACGGATCCTGCTCCGCCTTCTGCGCCCGCGTAGCCACGTCGACGGCGCCGAAGATCTGGAGCACCTCAAGCAACGACGCCAATGGTATCTGAAAATTGCCAACGTCATCCGCCGACGGTGACAGGTTGAACACGTACGAGGAGAAGAGTGCCTTGTCAATCAACGCGACGCCTGCAGGGCCGTCAGCTTTCACATAATCTCGCGCGGCACGAGCACGTAGCACCTTGCATGACCCGCGCGTGATCAGCCGCAAATCGGATTCCCTCCTCGGTGATCTGGACGTGAACCCTGGGCGCAAAGTTGATGCAACGAAGGAGCTGAAAGAGCGGCCGCGTAGACGTAGCCACCGCCTGAAAGACTGGACGCGATTCCGAGGCCATGATCAGGCTCACGGTAGATGATTTGATGAGACAAGGGAAACCAGAAAACAGATTGGTAAGACGCTCTTCTCTCCTCCCCGACTAATTATCGTACACGAAGACGGTGGGAATCTACCTCAGACGTAGACCCCAACGGCGCAGAACATGTAAACGACGCCGAAGCTACGCACGTCAGTTCTCGGCACTCTGGAATCCAGGGAGAGAAGCAACGTACGCAAGGGACAACGATGCCGGTACGCCAACGACAACGACGTTGACGACCGAGCGATCTAAAGTGAAGCCAGGACAGTCAGAAGAAGATCAGCTCCCATGAATAATTTACACCACGTACTCAGCGCGAAAAATCCCGTGGCCGTAAGTCCCAACAGAAGTAGCACGAATCCAGCCAAGAATTGGCTTCCCTTGCCGACGACGGGGAGGAACGGACTGCCCGCAGCAGCTTGCCAGACCTCGTGAAGAGAGGAATCCATGTGCCAGATTTTGGTCGAAGGGCGAGTCGAGCGTCTTCTTGTGCGTGAAATTGAACTTTTCTTTCGTCTGCTTCACCACCTGATTTCTAGAGATAGATGTCGTGGCAGCATGCGTTGTGTGTGCCCTTGATGAAAATGGCTTAGTAACTTCTTACTCACCACCATCATGTAAGCGTCCTAACGTGCCTCCCCGGGTTCGCCCCCTCTCCTCCGTCCCCCTACTAAACCCATATAGTATCTAGGTATGTACATGGCAGACGACGTCCAACATCCATTTCTCTTCAACCAGGCTGTCGCCTCGCGATGGCGGAAGCAAAGGAAGACAGTACGTCAGAGAATCCATATACTCCTCTCAAAAATCAATTGCTGACCACCCCCTCTCGTCCACGTCCAGCCGCTAAGCGCAAGGCGTCAGATGACCTCGTCTCGCCCTCGGCCCTTAAGCGAATGAAGCACGAGAACGTGACAGAGACATCAACGGACACAAAGAAGCCACCGACGAAGCTCATCCCATTCCCTGAAAAGGCAAGCTCTCACAGTATTCAACCGTCGTCCTCTCCAACCTCGTCTTCCCATTCACTTACCTCCCCTACCCCTTCGCAGCCAGCCGTCATCGAAGAGCGCAACGGAGAGATCGAATTTCGCGTCGTAAACAATGACAACGAACGGGACTCCCTCATCATCCTTACCGGTCTCAAATGTATATTTCAAAAACAGCTTCCGAAGATGCCCAAGGATTACATCGCTCGTCTTGTCTACGACCGAACACATCTTTCCATCGCCATCGTCAAGAAGCCGCTCGAAGTAGTGGGGGGCATCACCTACCGACCCTTCAAAGGTCGTCAATTCGCCGAGATCGTCTTCTGCGCCATCAGCTCCGACCAACAAGTTAAGGGATATGGCGCTCACCTGATGTCGCATCTCAAAGACTACGTCAAAGCCAGCAGCGACGTGATGCATTTCCTAACTTACGCCGACAACTATGCTATTGGTTACTTCAAGAAACAGGGCTTCACCAAGGAAATCACGCTCGACCGCAAGGTCTGGATGGGCTACATCAAGGACTACGAGGGCGGAACCATCATGCAGTGCTCGATGCTGCCCCGCGTCCGCTACCTCGAGATGGGGAGAATGCTGCTTAAGCAGAAGGAATGTGTGCAGGCTAAGATCCGAGCATACTCCAAATCCCACATCGTCCACCCCCCTCCCAAAGAGTGGCGCAACGGCGTCAAGGAGATCAACCCGCTCGACATACCCGCCATCCGCGCCTCCGGCTGGTCCCCGGACATGGACGAGCTCGCCCGCCAGCCCCGCCACGGTCCAAACTACAACCAGCTCCTCCACCTCCTAAACGACCTGCAAAACCACAACTCAGCCTGGCCCTTCCTCGTCCCCGTTAACCGCGACGAGGTGGCAGACTACTACGACGTCATCAAGGAGCCCATGGACCTCAGCACCATGGAGAACAAGCTCGAGGCCGACCAGTACGCCACGCCAGAGGACTTCATCCGCGACGCCAAGCTCATCTTCGTCAACTGCCGCAAGTACAACAACGAGAACACGCCCTACGCAAAGTCGGCCAACAAGCTCGAGAAGTTTATGTGGCAGCAGATCAAGGCGATCCCCGAGTGGTCCCACCTCGAACCGGAGAAATAGGGTTTCTCCCCGCCATCGAGGCCGAAGCCGTCTCCCCGGCCCACGGTGATCATCACTAGGCGTAGGATACAGTCGTGATGCCAAACTTGCCACCATGGCGGTTTCTCTTTCCGGGGGTTTTGTTCTTTCTTCCTCGTTTCTTCCTTTTCTGATTTTCAAGTCAAGGACGTGCACGATCATCACTACCGTGGGCATGCACAATCGTCCTACTACCCCTCAAACACGACCTGAACTCTGTTTTGCCCATCAAATGGCTACCTGGGAAAGGGGGCGTCAGCGCGGTATACCCTACGACGAAACGCCCATTTCATTTCTTTGTATGTAAAAGTATCTGATGAGCGAAGTATGAAATTAAAAGGAGCAAAGAATCTGTGCGCTGTACCATTGTGAAAAAGGAGAAGAGAAGAGGTGAAAGAAAGAAAAAGAAGTAGAGAGGAAAAAAACCGCCTTCATATATGAAATAAGGCAGGTGAGTAAAAGAGGTCCTTGAATAGACATGGACGATCCAATCCCATCCAGTTCCACGCCACACGATATAGAAAGGGGAAAGGGGGGGAAGGGAGAGGGGAGGGGAGGAAAGGGGGGATCATCACCCCCTTTTCGAGGCCCTAGAGTAAAGTGTGCCTTTCTTACTCGGGAGCCACACAAATTTTAGGGAGTCGCGCAAACGGAAAAAAGACAAGAAAACAAAAAGCAATCCGTGATAAGGAGGCGGGTAAGCAAGAGGGGAAAACGAGGAAAATAACCGTAACGCCTTAGAAACTGTCTTCGACGTGGGAGATGACGAAGAAGAGGAACCGCGTGATGGTCTCGTGATATAGAACGGGATATCAAAACCCCTTCAACCAATTCGTCGACTTTTTTGGGAAAAAAAAACAAGAGAAACTGCCTCGGAGGACACAAGTGAAGATGAGAGGAAAAGGGGGAAGAGGTGGAGATAAGACGGTGGCGGCGGTGTCGCATTTACACCGCTGCCGCGATCGAGACGACGCCGCTCCGGATGGGAAATCAACCTAGGTGCCGCGGGCTTGTGCGGTGCGAGGGGCCGCGACGGTGGCGGTCGCGACGGTTGCTGTGGCGGCTGCTGCTGCTGCTGCGACGGCGGCAGTAGAAGCAGCTTCGCCCACTGGCAAACGAATGTCCGAATAGGTCCGCCGCGGCCAGGCAACGCGCATGCGCATCGAGTCGTCTATTGTCTGTCTCCTCGGGTACGCGGAGCCAGACGGCGCGGGAGGGCGTGGCGGTTGACCGCGCCCAGCGTTGTCCGCTTCCAATGTGCGGCGGATGACGGGTTGGAGTATCTCGGGAATCTCGGACCATTGGCCGGCGCGGGCGGCGCGGAGCATGTTTTGCGGTATGAGAGCGGCGGGGATGACGGAGGAGCTCGAGCTGGCCCTCCGGAACATTTGCTCCGTCATCTGCTCCGTAACGATGGTGAGCTCCCCCGTCTCGATGGCGAACTTGAGCCATTGTTCCCACTCTTCGTCGAGGACGGCAGTCGTCTCGCCGGCCTCGCGGCGCGCGGCTTGAGCGCGAAGACGCTGGTTGAGCTCGAGGCCGACGCTCTCGAGAGCTCCGTCGCTGTCGTCGTCGTCTTCGTCTTCGTTGTTATTGTTGTTGTTATCCTCGTTGTTCTGTCCGGGTGAAGGGCCGTCTGCAGTCCCGGAAGGGACCTCGCGCCGCAGCTCCATCGACTCGTTCCAGGTAGGGAAGCCATCGGCCGTGGTGTCTCGAATGACGACGCCCTGCTCCTTTTCAAATTTCTCCTTTGCCCATTTGGTGCCCTCCCACTTGGTCAGAGCGGCGATTTCGGCGTGAGTAAGAAGAAGGGCGTTGAAGGCGCGAAATAGACGTCGGTGCCAGGGCCATCGACTGAGACGGATGCGGTGAGTCTCGTGCGTGTAGTCGAGACCCGGATATTTGGCCTCCTGGGTGTCGAGGTGGCCGTAGAAAGCGTGCGTCTCCTGACGGACTTCGGGGATGAGGCTGCGCTGGAGGAGAGCGTTGAAGTTTTGAGGATCCGTCGACTTTGGCCGTTGAAACATGTACTCGTAGACGAGCTCCTCGACAGGGCGGCCCTTCATCGTGAGAAGTGGATGGAAAGGCAACGATGAGGGGAGGAGGGGAAGAGGAGGGGGAGAAGAGAGAAGAGGAGGAAGAAGAGGAGGAAGAAGACGGACGAGCAGGCCTCGTTTGCAGGCAAGCTTTTGTATTGTCTTCTCGTTTGCTTTCTCCGTAAACTCAAGTTTCCTCCCCCTTTTCTTCTGTCGAGCGGATAAGGAGAAGCGAAAGAAGGAAAAGACACAAAAGAGCGAGGGTCGACGCGAGGGGCGAAGGGCGTGGATTGGAAGGGAAGAAGGATGATGGGAGTCGGGGAAGCGGGAGGAGTTAGACCGCTAAGACGGCTGCAGGTAGGTGGGAGGTACACCCACTGTACATGTGTACACACCCTACCGGGCTCAAGGCAGTGGCTCCTTGCTAGATGCCTGCCAGTTAGTGGCCTGTAGGGGCTACCGCGCTACTATCCGTACATGCTATGTACGGATACAGTGAGTGAGTGACAGTGACGGTGACAGTGGCGGTGGGCTGAGAGAGGTGCCTAACGCTAACTGAAGATGGACGCTAGGCACTAAAGGTCCGTTGTCCAGGAACTTAATAAGCCGGCTGACGTGGGATGGAACCGGATCTATCTTATTTTTCTCTCTCTTTCTCTCTATTTCTCTATCTATTTGTCTCTCTCTCTCTCTCTCTCCTCTCTCTCTCTGTGTGTGTATGCATGTATGAGTACATACTGTCTCTGTCTCCATCCACGATTCTGCTTGTTTCTGCGTCTTCAATCGTGAACACAAACTACTACCAATATAGCTGGTTCAGCGGCACTCTACACTGACACATGCGTAAGCTCTCAACACATTGACGTGATATGTATGATGTACACTTATCTCGTATGGCAATATCAGTGAACAGATCCGTACATATCCTTCATCTGACTTCGAGCCCGAAAACAAAAAGCTTGCATTGCAATCTTCTTCTTACCTCTGCCGGCTTTGGAATCCTCCAGCGTTCCACACCCCGGCAACTAAAAAAAAAGAGGGACGCATTCGGCCATATACATCGGCATGTACGGTCCCATAGGCGGGGAGGTAAGTACCCAAACATCAGCACAAAAAGGGGGACGACTCGTCTCGACTCAAGGGGGGGGGCGTCAGTGATGGCGAAGGGGAATATGCGCATGAACCCCAACCTCACATACTTCGCACGCACATACATACATACATACATGCATACGGATTACATACAACATACTTCGTACGCCCACACAATATGCTATATGCATACATATGTACATACATACAGCATACACACACATATAAACACTGACCAATCATCAACTATGTCGCCCATTTCCTCTCCCATCCCCCGTGCCTGTCCGCGTCCGCATGGCTGCTCGTCCGCCGCTGTGTCCCCGGCCTCGGCACATGCGGCCTCTCGCGCCGCCCATCCCGATCGTCTCCCCATTCGGCCCGTCCCCTTCGATCGCGCTCGCGGTCCTCCTGCATCCTGCGTCGTCGCCGTAGCGCCTCGGGCGGCACAGAATCCGACGACCCGTCCGAGTCCATGTCCGAGAAGCCATGGCTCAGCCGTGACGGCTGCAACGGTCGTCGTACGTGCATCCCGCCTTCGTGGGATGCTGAATTCCGCCCGCTCCTAGGCCGCTCCGTCGTCAGCCCGTTGGGTAGCATGTTCGACACCGTCTCGCTCAGCTTGTTGCGCAGAGAACCCAGTGGGCTCGGCACGTTGCGCCTCTTGTGCTCGTCTGATCGCAACTCGGAACGGTGCTGCCGAAAGGGGCTCTGTGTCATGGTCGTCGGCGGCGGAGGCGGCACCGGCGCAGACGGTGGCACGCGTCGGAATCCTCGCGGCGGCGGAGGTGAAGATGCTGCGTCGTGACCACCTCGGACGTCTGAGTCAGAAGAGCCAGACGAGTAGCGTCTAGGGTGGCTGCGCCGCCGCGGCTGCGTCGATCGCTTGACGCCCGGATCGAGGTAACTAGACGTGTAGTCATGATACGGAGGCGACTCGCCGTCCGGCGCCGCAGACGGGTAGTCGGAAAAGCTCCTGCGCCTCATCCTCTCCTCGGCCGCATCCTCCTGTTGCGGGAACGGTCCTGGCCTACGTTGCTGCTGCTGTCCATACCTCGCCGGAATATGCGAGTAGGACATGGGTCGCCCAAAAAAGTCGGACTGTGGTCGGGACGGGTTCATACGGACGTAGCTGAACTTGGGCTCGGTCTGCTGCTGCTGTCTCGGCGCCGATGAGTCGGCTTCGCTACGTAGCTTGTCGGCAACAGACTTGTGCCAATTGTCGACTTCGGTGTCCGTCTCGGTGGGGAACACGTCGGAAGGCAGGTCCGGGGGAAAGACCTCGCCCGTCTCAGGGTGCTTGAGGGCCCAGTTCCTTACGGCGTACTGCATGTACGGCACATGCTCCTCGGGGCCCAACAGGATCTCGAGCGACTGCCAGCGAGAGAAGCCGCGCAGCGTCAACGCCGGTATCGACGGTGGCTTGAAGTCGTCATGTTCGGGCAGTAAACAATGCTGACAGCCCGTGACCTGCCAGATGCATGAAATAGACGAGTGCGGCAGATTGAAGACGGCGTCATAGTCGCCGCCGACAGCCTTGTAGAAGGCAGCCAACTTGGCAGGTGTGAGATGAGTCTCCGTCTTGTCGCCGAGCTCGGCAAGCTAGAGTTCCACAACCACCCATCACCGACGTCAGGCTCAAAACGGGGAACAGAGCAGTGCAAAGTGAGGATAATCACGATAAAGTGAGCCATGGCCCTCAGCAGTGCGTCGAGCTGCTTAGTCGGACCCTTATTCCTCTCAAACATGTAGGCATACTGTATGGGCGAAGACATGTTTGCTGAGCTGTGTCGATGCAGCGATACGCAGATGCTTGCTTCAGCATGACCCAAGAGAGGGAGTGGGACAATGTTGAAAGAGGAGTAAGCACCGCCCAACGACTGGTGTCGGGCAATGAATGAGGCGGTAGCTTGGGCTGGTTACGACACGTGCATCCCTGTCGGTGAGCATCTGTCGTCGCATTGGAGAGGGGAGGAGGGGGGGTTGGACGAATGGCGTTGACGCCTCCGACGGGGGTTTGGATGACGGCACAGGCGGCGAATGAAGTCGACCTTTCTTAGTGAAGAACAAGAAATGGACAAGGAGAGGGAGTGAAAGAGAGGGTATGGCGTAAGTGGTGCGCCTCCGAGGTCGTTCGTTGGACAACAAAGGTCGGAGCGGCAAAACCCCTCCGCCGACAAAGATAACGACAAATCACTCCGCCGCGCGCACATCCCCATCCGCCCAATCGAGGGAGAGAGATCTCGAGAGAGCCAAACAGGTTGAAGCCAAAGATGGACTCCCTCCGCGCAGCCCTCCAGCCCATAACGCACAACCTGCCGACCCCGATACAAGAACTGGGCATCTCCCTTCTCGGCCCGAGCTGTTACCGAAGCCTGATACTCGACATCGACCTTGAAGCCGTCGAATGCATCAAGCTCGCCGTCAGCAAAGGTCTAGGCATCGGCATCGTGGGCGCAGCTTCTATCGTCAAGTTGCCGCAAATCATCAAGCTCGCGCGCTCGAAATCCGCCGCCGGCGTCTCTTTCCTCTCCTATCTTCTCGAGACGACCGCACTGCTCATCACGCTCGCGTACAACTTCCGCAATGCCTTTCCCTTTAGCACCTATGGCGAGTCCGCCTTGATCCTCGCACAGGACGTGGTCATCTGCCTTTTGGTCCTCAACTATCAGGGACGCACTGCCGGTGCCGCTGTGCTCGTCGCCGGACTAGCTGCTGGAGCTTCTGCCCTGCTCGTCGCCGACGTGGACACGTTGGGATACCTGCAGGCTGGCGCTGGCGTCCTCGGCGTCGCGAGTAAGCTTCCTCAGATCATGGCCATCTGGCAGCAGGGAGGCACCGGCCAACTCAGCGCCTTTGCCGTGAGTCCCGTCCCCCGCGATTCAAGTCACCCCCTCTAGGTTACTGAACCCCATCGGGTCAAGGTCTTCAACTATCTCCTCGGCTCATTGTCGCGCATCTTCACCACCCTCCAAGAGGTCGATGATAAGCTGATTCTCTACGGCTTCGTTTCCGGCTTCATACTCAACGCCGTTCTTGCCCTGCAGATGATATACTACTGGAATGCGCCATCGGAAAAGGCCAGGTCCAAGCGCAGGGAGGCACCGTTCGCCACAACGACGGCGACATCCAGGTCCGGCAAGAGTCCATCAACTCGACGTCGTGGATAGAAGTTGTTTTAGATCATTAATGCCAACTAACGTTGGTCGTCTCCATTTAATACTACCCCGGTCCGCCTAGATACTCGAGCCGTTACGACGCAAGTGTTCCCAAAGCATTCCCATGACTCGTCCCGAATCAGTGTCGCTGTAACCGTGACTCTCATCTCCTAGCAAAGTAATGCGCGCTCCCACCCAGCAAAAGCCCAAAACCTGGAAAACGCCTTGCGCCAAAAACTTTTGAATCTCCGCCTCGCTCAGGCTCAGAAGACCATGGCGCTAGTATCGTTCGAGCCAACGGCGCCGACACAATGCAGGCAATGCCTGTCCTCACCGAGACGGCTGACAGAGCAGCCCAGGCAGACATGCTTGCCGCAGGCGACACAAGCCATCTGCATGGAAGGCTCGCCGGCCTCGTCCGTTAGACCAGCGCCGCAATCGTCGCAGCTGAGATCGACGTCCAGCATCATCGTTACGGATCGATCGGGTTGGGGAGAAGAAGAAGAGGAGGAGGCGCAGGACGAAGGAGAAGACGCGATGTTCCAATACCGATGTAGTGTCCGCTGATGATCGTGGTCCGCAGTCGGCGTCGGCGTCGTCGCGCTTTGCATCTCGCCTTGTTGAGACGGTTGCTGCTCGCGCTGCTGAGCCGAGTAAAGAATGGCGAGAGTGCGCTCTGCAGCACCGCGTGAGTCTCAAGGCAACGACAGATAGGCAACCCGTTCAATGCGGGACATACGATGAACCTCATCTTCGGAAGGACGTCCGTTACGCACGCGTTTGAGGGTTCGGCTGTTGAGAGCTAATCTGAGCTCGACGTCATGGCCCATAGGAGACTGCGTCGAGCGGAGGGTCTGAACTGAGCGCTTTCGCTTCACCATGGCGGCAGGCGGAGTTTTGTCAGGGCTTTTCCTAAGGAAAATTATATGAGGGAAAGTTCGATTCCTGGAGATGATGAAGCTTTGCTCGTAGCCTCGCGTGAGGCAGGGTCAAAGATTGTAACACCAGATACATTGGCTGCTGGCAGTCTTACGAAAAAGGGCAGGTCGCGAAGACGCGTTAAGCGCGTTTTTATTGTTTGTTAATTGATTCATCGCTGATTAGTAAGCGGCGTCACCGCCGAAGGCCGGCGCCCCTAGACGGAGACTCCCCGGACTCGGAGGGAGATATGGCGAATTAGCGATGTACCTAGCCAATGCAATTATACTCCTTTTCGGAGATGAGATATTCGAAATAGATAGTCATCCAAGAAGATAGGTATTCAGATCTCACTAGATAGACCGCAATTGCCGCCGTTAGCAGCTCCGATAAGTATACCATTGCGAGTAGGAGCTCGTGTCTAAGTCGCGTCAGCACCCGAGATTCGACGAGACGAAGCATCAAGGGGATGAAAGAACAAATTTCACCTCGAAAAGACGGCATGCCGAGTTCGTATCCAACATTGGCATAGCCCTCGTTGAGTACAGCATTCTGCAACGATACCGTTGTAGCTTGTTGCTCCTCCAACTCCCAAGGACGACGACACATGGGACACCTCGGCGAGCGGTCGCTCTTCCTAATCCAGGTATTCATACATTGTCGGTGGAAGTTCTGCCCACACGCGGCGCGGCACCACACAATCGCCTGCGCATCGTTGCTTTCGAGCTCGCAGAAGCAGATGGAACAGTCGCCTTCGATGGCCCGCCGCTTCCCTCCACATTGGAAAGACGAGGTATCGTAACCCTCAGCAGGTGAGGTCCAGGCAGCGGCGAAGATGGCCCGCAGCTCGGTTGAAAGTAGAGCCAGTTGATAGACGAGGTCGAAGGGGGCATGTAGCACGCGAGCGAGCACCTTTTTTATTCCCCATTCCCCATCCGGGAAGAGGTAAGCAAAAGTGAACAGACAAGCTGAAAACGAGGGCTCTTACGAAGATAACATGCTTGCATTGATTGCCCTTCCGCGCGTGCGGACAGTCACAAGAAAGCTGCCGCGCGATTCTGATCGTGTAGACATTTCCCGTCGACCCAGCTAGAATAAAGGACTCTTCAGGGCAGAGCTCATCACCTCCTCGCTGCCGTCCGAGAACACAAAAGCGCTGCGTCATAGCACGATCGTGGACGGCCCAAAAGCTCTTTGGCGGCGCAGGCCGAAATCTCCGCAATCGCTGTTCGATGGGGCCTGACAAGACGGCTTCCCGACGTCGCTGTTCGATGGGGCCCGACAAGACGGCTTCCCGACGTCGCTGTTCGATGGGGCCCGACCAGACAGCTTCCTGATATCGCTGTCGGATGGAGCCTGGCAAGACGGTTTCCTGACATCGCTTATCCGTCTCATCCGTACGGGTATTGTCGTTAACTTGGTCGTAAGTTTCCTCCTCGTCGCTTTCATCAGAACATTCCCAAATTCCATCTTCACCAAAGACGTCTTCATAGGCGTAACTTCCGTCATCGTCCTCATCACTACTGAGGTCTATCGGGTTCTCCCACGAAGAGCCCTCGCGAGCGTCACATTGCGATGCCATGGCCGTAGCTGATAGGGTATGAGACAGAAGATTGCAATGTATGCCTCCGTTCGTACTGATGTATTTGTCCGTAGGAGTAGAGGTACCTACCTAGGGACAGGCGAGAAGCAGACGAGCCTCAGTCATTACAGGCATGCGCAAAGTTTTCTCGTTGATAGGGAAGGCGCATCACGTGCGAAATACACATACCTGAATATCTTGATGCATCTTTTCATCTAGGTAGTCTCCGTATCTTGATTTGTCCATGTAGATATTACTATTGGTACATACATTCCGCGCAAACACATCTTATGGAGTACGGATGTTTACTTACCTATGCACGGATATATCCGAACTGACACGCAGCTGAGATCTCTCGTCCGGGTATCACGTTTATGTACGAATACTACGGAGTATGTACATACAGGTAGCACTGTAGTAGTAACCATGGGAATCATGATATACTATATCCGTACATAGGAATGTAGTGCCCTATCGGTCTGTCTGAGACAATGTGTCAACCTCATGCAACTATCGTCATCAACAACTCTACAACAAGACGACAACCACCTCAACATGCTAGTCAACAACAACCCCAATCTCCCACCCGTCCATCTATTGCCTTAAGACCAATACATCACCCTCTCACCATCCACGCCACATCTTGCCCTTTGCTGGCAACCTAACGCCTTTCACCCGCAGAGCTGTCAAAAGGCCAACAAACTCCAAACGTGAAGTCATCCCAGAGCTGATGCATAAGACGCGCAAAGGAAAGCAAAGAAGCCAAAAAAAAACATGAGGACACACATTTACTGCAGTTCTCCTGTCCGACTGCGAAAGGCGGATATATGACGCGTATCGCTTAACGCCGACTTTCTATGCTTGCAAGGCCAGGATTAGATGGCTATTATCTCGGAGCGGAACGGTTTTGAGCGACGGCTTCGATTGTGGCTTTGTAGTAGGTAGTAAATAGACCCTGTGGGCTGTTTGTGCTGTCCGGTCAACAGAGACATCTGCGTCGGCGCCAAAGCCCACGCTTAGGGATTGAGTGTAAAGGATATGATCAAGGTGAAAGCGTCATGACGGTCCATGTGACGGACATCAGCCAGGCCCAGGTTTGCGAGGTGGCTGTGGCTGTCGACCACTCCGTGCCGGTAGCCACTCGGTCGAAGCCGACTGCCGGCCCGGCTGCTCGGCGGGAAGCTTGACATCCTGGCCGGCTGTGGAACCTGGACTGCGCGCCGAGGAAGGGCCCGGTACAAGGTCGGTGACGGCTTGCGCGATGGATGCCACCACATACCCTCGAAGCTCCTGGTCTTCCCGACGGTCTTCCTTTTCCAGACGAAATCGCTCCTCCTTACGCATGTTGGCACGTCGGAGACTTCTGATCTCCTGCATAACGTAGAGCAGTACCTCCTCGGGGCATCCAGTACGTTCGTTGGCGTACTCGCTCCTGCGCACATAACGTCTCGTCACGTCAGTGGCCCCTTCGATGGAAAAGGCGATGCAGTAAGACATCCTCTTGCCCCAGCCCTCGCTGTAGAGACGCGGGTTATCCCACGCCTCCTCGCAGGCGTCGACGTGAACCCATCGCTGTCTGTGTTCGGAGTAGACCTCGGTCCAGACATGATCTTCCGCGTTCCAAACCCAGCGGACGCGGCCACCAACGGCGCGGCACAGCATGCTGAAGCAGTTAGCCCACTCTCCAACGCGACCCCTGCGCGTCTGAAGTAATCGCCACACATCGCCGTAGCGCGGAAAGCGCTCGAGGGCACCGCAGCTGTGGGCTGAGCAGCGGTATAGCTCAACCCGCAGAGCACCGCAAGCGCTCTCTTCCGGCGTCGGCGCCGTCATGCCGTTGGCGAATGTCGGCGACAGACAAATGGAACAAGGTGGGTTGTTAACCCAGGTGAAGAAAGATCGCTTGAACCAGCTGCGAGCAAGGTTAGTCGACCAGGGGAAGTTCCCGAGGGAAGATTGAGCGTACCGAAGAAGGGCCCTGATCACACAGTCTTGATAGCCCCATTCGGGTCGACGGCCATCTCCCATGCTCTCGGCCTCGGCTTGCAGCACCTGGCTTTCCTCCTCGGCCTCGCTGTAGATGCGGTCGAGAGGAATGGTTTGGAGAGCCTCGTCAAGCAGTCCAGGATTTTCGTATTTGGTAGGCGTAAGAGAGAGGCTAATGAGGAGATTGCGGAACTTTTGCGAGTCTCGGTCGCCGGCAGCGGGAGGCGTGGGTATCTTGGGGAGATGGCGTAGGCAGGAATAAGACGGAGGCGTCGACGGACCGTGGGAGGTGGCGGGACGACGATGATCGACAGATGTATGGCCACATAGATTGGCGCTCGATGCTCGGTTCGTCAGGCTGGGAGAAAGTTGACGAGGACTAGAGCGTAAATCGGTCATACGCTTATCGCGAAGCAAGCCCTCGAAGCGAATGCGCAAGTCGTGAGCCCACTCGTCACCATGGGACGACGAGCTTGAAGGGTTGGCTCGGCTCGCCATGGTGAGCGAGGCGGCGGCGAGTGAATCGTGTTGGAAAGAAGATAAGATGTGAGGAGGTTCTGTTGAGAACAAATTGTCGTCAGCCTGCGTTGCCACACACACCAGGGGATGCCGCCGGGCGGTCCGCATAGAGGGGCGGGGAGGCAAAAAAGATGACGCTATTGTGGGCGGAACGAACCGAAGAGAGGACGAAAGGCAGCCAGAGGAAAAGCGAAAGAGGCGCTTCCGCAGCCGCTGTTTAGACACGGCGCAGCAGCATGGAGCAGCAGCAGACTTGCTCGAGGCCCGGATTACGGCGAAAGAGGAGGGAATAGGTTCAAGAGAGAGAGAGAGGAGTCGACCGTAGTGTATGTACTATCGTTGGATGGCGGTTTAGTAGTACGCGTCAGCCCAGGGTGCAGGCTGTGCCACGATTGGCTGGATTCAGGGGTGGGTAGAGAGTACCCAAGGGCCCACTACATGTAGCGGGTAAAGGGTGGGTAGCGGATACACCGACTGACAGTATTCGTATTACGTTGCGGATTATCGCTCAGGCACTTCTGAGTCTCGTCCCTCGAGAAACGGCGGCATCGTTGCGTCTTTGCTGATGCCTATCTAGGGGGCATCGAAATAGGAGTGGGAAGTTGGTGGATATGTAAATACCAGGTAGGCGAAAAAGGCTTCCACAATCGCGGACAGACACTCATGATCCATCCAGTCAGCACCCTTTCGTCCCGTCTTTCCATCCATGGCGCAGTTCCTTCCTTGTCGCCATGCCCCAGCCACAGCTATGTGGCTTATCCACTGTTAACCAGCAGCATGGCTTACATAAGTACTACACACATCCACCAACCCAACCACCCAGGGACCATATGCCGTCGTCTCTACGGATACGGATTAATCTTACCCCCTCAACACGGCGAATCCCGAACCACCTGCTCTAGCTTAAGCCACTCACAGAGACGACGCGTCATCTGAACCAATGAGGCAAGCTCAAACTCATACCAGTCGTCTGTATTCGCTCAAGCCACCTGAAAAAGGGCCGTTGAACCCCCGTTCTTCCATTTAGCATCTCCGTCTCTCGCCGGCCCTCTTTAATATATGGCTCGTGCCATCAGTAAACTCTCGTCGACGTCCGCGACACGTCATCTACCTCCACGATCCTCCACCGAAATATGTACGCTGCTGACCACTACCCCTGGTAGAACTCCATTGCTCGTCATGCCCATCATCCGTTTCCAACGTTCTGCGTATACACACACCCGCGTATACCTAGTCCTCTCGAAGCCTCTCTCAAGTCGCAGTACGGATACAGACGAAGCCGAGGCTCAGGAAGGGCGAGAGACGCCCAAGACACAAAAACCAACGAGGCTGACACCACGGGTCCCCTTTATTAGCGCAGCACCTTGTCTGCCGACCGTCACCGACGCCCTTCACCTCTCCAATTCGTGCTCTGCATAGTACCGGTCAGGCATGTCCTTATCCCACGCCGGTCTCTCCACCAACGCCACCTCGAGCGTCTGATCGTCGGCCTCGCTGAGCGGTACAATGCCGAGCAACGGACGATACTTGAATGTCAACCACCAGTTTTTGCGCTCCGCTCCGCTGCCTGCCTGCGGGGGACGGGCCATCTGCATATCGGCGTCGGGCAGTTCGTCGTCACTGTCGCTTCCGCCACCCTGGGAGCCTGTGCCTGTCATGACTTCCACGCACTGGCTATTGCGCCCGTACTTGCGTATCTTGTGCGGCGTCAAGCCTTCCTCTTCGTTGACACTTCCTGCGCCCGAGCTTGGCCAGGCCCTCTTGCGCTTCTTCCCCTGCGTCACCCGTGAGTCATCGGCGACCTTGAGATCCTGGCTCAAGTCCAACATCAGGAGAAATGATAGGCCGTAAACCCACATCCTCGAATCTCGCCACAGTATTCCTTTTGGAAGGTCTCTGATTTCCTGAATCTTCCCTGGCAAAACAGATCGCGGATGTCGACGAGACCACGACGTTAGCGATCCCTGCCGTGGATGAAACGTGAGAACGTGCCACAGCGATGTCACCGCCGCCAGCACGTAGTCGTCCGCAGAATGGGCTTCATCACCTGCTTCGCAAACGCGCACGGGCACATGGTTCGAGAAAGATAGTACAACAGGCGCCGACGGCAGTTTGGGAAGCAGCTCCGCGGCCGGATTGCGTACCCAACGAGCGTCTCCGCCCTCTTTCTCTTGAGACTCGTCGCCGCTGTCGGATGACGACGACGATGCCGCGTCATCCTCAACCACACCAACCTCCCCTCCACCAAGTGTCCATGTGTCCACGTATCCGGCCAGATCTGCCACTGCCAACATGCGAGAATCCGCGCTGAAGGCTATTTGCGTAATGTTTCTAAGATATTTGCCGAAGGCGCCTTCCGTAGTGTAATGGGGAATATCGCGATGAAGGCGAGAGAGCCTGCGGAGCATGGAAGAATTCTCTAGCGAGCCTCTTGATGCATACTCGCGCAAGCTTACCATCAGAACACGCTGGCCTTGTTGTACCAGGCATAACCACTGGCCATCAGGCGATAGCTTCACCTGACTGGCCCCGAGACGCGTCATCCTTTGCGGAAGCTTCAATGATGTGACCGTGACATCTGAAGGCTTGACCGGGTTGTCGTGCCCTAGGTAAAACGCCTTGACATCTACAGCGGTGGCCACGACGAGAAAATGGCCGCTGTCGTCCACGGCAGCAGAGGTGATGTTGGAGTCTCCTCGGATGATGATGGACTTGAGGAGCTTCTGGTTCTGCTTGATATCGGAGGCTTCCCCACTTGAACCGAGAAGCTCCGAGGCGGTCTTCCTCAAGATCCAGATATGAACTTGTCGATCCCACCAGCTAACTATGAACCGGCAGTGAGAGGCGCTGACTATGGGAGGTTGTTGCGGTAGGCAGCTAAGTGCCCTGTGGTTCTGACGCCCCATTTCCTTGAGGGGAATCACGATCAAGTCGGCGTCCGGTCCTAAAACTCCAAATTAGCGGCACTTCAGACAAGCATGCGAGAGGAAGGCAGACCTCCAGAGACTACGACGCTCATGTTACCGTGTTCGAACGAGGCCATTGTCTTGACGTCGTGGTCGTGGTACCTTCGCCCCCATACCTTCGTCCAACGACTTGTAGTGCCTCCATTAGGCCTGTAGAGAAAGGTCCTTTGGTCCATGCCACCGCTGATAATGCTGGTGCCGTCGGCGCTGACGGCGAGGCTAAGTACGTCTTGCTTGTGGCCCTCGATTCGTTGGCTCTGGGTGTATGTCTCGCCGTTCCATATGCAAATCTGGCCTGTCGAGTCGCCGGAGACGATATCGCCGTTGGGTAGACATTTGACGCACCAGACGATGATGTTTTTGGCACCGCCCTTGAGGTCAGAGCCAAGAGTCATGCGCTGGAGCATGCGACCGTTTCTGAGACTATGTGCGCGGATTGTGCTATCAGAGCAACCGACAATGCAGACTCCGCGGGACTGAAACGTCATGCTGACTATCTGTACCTTGTTGGTTGGTGACTTGAAGATAATACGCTGGAAGCGAAGATCGTCGTCGTCGACCGAGTAGATGGCCAAATCGCCTTGAACGGTGCCGACCACCAGCTTCTGGCCATCGGCGTCGGTTGCCGACGTAGGCGCGGGTTGAGCAGCTAGACACCAGATATCACCGTGCTGGCCACTGGCGTGGCGCTTCACTGTGCGCTTTTCGAGGTCCCACTCGGTGACGGTCGAGGTGTAGCCGATGCTGAAGAGGCGCGATTTTCCCATGAGAACGCGGCCGCCTCCCAAGTCCTGGTCAGGCTCGTTGATCCACACGAGGCTGTCGATGCTTCGACCCTTTCCGCCGCGAATTACGAGCTCCTGATGCCACGCGCCGGATAGGGGATTCCAAATCTCGACATCGCCGTTGGAGCGGCCGACTGCCAGCCGTGCGACGGAGCCGTGGTTACGGGTTCGCGGCGTAGGATGAGAGAAGGCGGCGGCGTTGATACCCGCGGGTTGGTAGGGAATGAACCGGCAGCGGTGTATATCCATGGCCGCTTAATCACCCTGCGTGAGGCAGCGCTGCGCTCACTCGGACACCGGCGTGTCGAAGATCAGGAGTATTCGAAGCTCAGCCTACCAGGTAGATAGATTCCTTGGCGAATAATTTTTTTGTTGGAGATCGGATCTCGGTGGCTTTTTCTTCCGTGATAAAGTATGTACTGTATGTACGTTCCCGATAAAAGACACCGTATTCGTATTACCCTCTATCGGAGCCTCCCGACATCGGGCGTCTCGGCTTCAACTCCGATTGGCGCGCATGAATCGCAAGTCCAAACCTAATCGCTGCCGACAAGTTGGTACTGACGAAGGCCATTTCTTTGCTTTGTTAGAATTACAGACTTGCGACGCTTTACTTCCTTATATTGCACACATACCTGTATTCTTCGGTTTACATACGAGGCTTGACTGTGACTCTACCGATTTCAAGCAAACCGAAACTTCTCCTCCCATGGAGTTGAACGAATCATCGCCCTCCCACGAGGGCATCGATTCCCTTCTCGACACGGACTTGTACAAGTTGACGATGCAATGCGCCGTCTTCAGGTACTTTAAAGACGTTCCCGTTTCTTACGCATTCACGAACCGGACTCCCGAGAAGAGACTATCTCGTCCCGCTTTCGAGTGGCTTGGCGAGCAAATACGCAGTGAGTCTCTTTGCCCCCCTTTGCGTGGCCATAGCTGACAGGTTGCCTTTCAGAACTCGGCAACATATCCCTGTCCGACGAAGAATATCGGTTTCTAAAATCGAAATGCAGCTATTTGTCCCCGGAATATCTCGAATACTTGCGAGAGTTCCGGTTGCGGCCGTCTGAAGAGGTTTCCGTCACCTTTACGCCCTTGGTCACCGACGCTGACCCTGACTCGGAGATCGGGGACATTGAAATCAGCATCAGCGGAACTTGGTCCAGCACAATCCTCTACGAGATTCCGCTGCTGGCGCTCATCTCAGAAGCCTACTTCCGCTTCATCGACACGGACTGGAACTATGATGGCCAGGAAGATCAGGCGTACGAAAAAGGCCTGCAGCTGCTCAAAGCGGGCTGCGATACGACCGAGTTTGGCACACGCAGGAGACGCGACCATCATACTCAGGCTCTCGTGATGCGCGGCCTCGTCAGGGCATCAAAGGAAGCCGTAGCAAGAGGCATGCCGGGGAAACTGGCGGGCACGAGCAACGTTCTTCTGGCCATGCGATTCGGGCTCGCTCCTCTCGGTACAGTGGCTCATGAGTGGTTCATGGGCACGGCCGCCATCATCGGCGACTACCAAAAGGCGACGGAAGAGGCGCTGCGGCACTGGGTCAGTTGCTTCGGCTCCGATCTCACCATCGCTTTGACGGATACCTTTGGCACGCCCGACTTTCTCAAGTCATTTAGCCTGCCGGTGCGACCCCTGACCGACGGCGTGGCGCCCGACGTCTTCCAAAAGTCCGATGGCACCATGAAGACCTACGCCGAGCACTTTATCGGTGTAAGACAGGACTCGGGCGATCCCGCAGAGTACACGAAAACGATGCGATCCTACTACGACGAGCAGGGCATCAAGGACAGTAAGGTCATTGTCTTCTCCGACTCGCTCAACATTGAGCGCTGCCTTGAGTATAGGCGCATCGCGGACGAGCACGACTTGCAACCTCGTTTTGGTGTCGGCACCTTTCTGTCAAACGACTTTGTCCGTCTCTCGAACGGGACCAAGTCGACGCCCTTGAATATTGTCATCAAACTCAACTCAGCTGCAGGTCGTCCGGCCATCAAGATCAGGTAGGCGGCCAAGCACGACTTGGTTTGAAGGTATACCTTGCTGACAAGAGCCAGCGATACCATGGGCAAGAACACGGGAGATAGAGACGTTGTTGATAGGGTTAAGCGCGAGCTTGGCTACGTGGAGCGTCAGTGGGAAGACGGCGATGAAAGCTCGCGATGGGGCAAGGACGAGCCGGTAAATGGCTAAAGAGGACCCTCGACGATGTCCGCCATGTGTACAGTATCTAGACAGGCAAACTTGGAAAGCGGCTGGCGTTATGCAACTGCGTTTCTTTACTCGCTTGAGTTTTCCCTTATCATCATTCCTCTCGCTGACGTCGAAGAGGTAAGTCAGTTGGAGACGCAGAGTATTTACCGGACGTGATGGCCCTATACCAGCTCGCTTGTCCCTTCTTCGTTTCAGGGAAAGGGCAACTGCTTCTCCTCATTGATCTCTTCAGATCGACTCCGTCTCCTTTTCCATCCTCAACCCTTCCATCCATAGATTCGGGATCACAGCTCACAAGCCAGACGAGCTATCATTTCCCCCTTTTTTTTGGTGGAAACGTTTTTTTGGAACGCTGCCTTTGGAACGCATCTTAGCTTTTTCTTCTCCTTCTCTCTTCATGATGTTTGGCTCATCTTGCCACGACGAGAGGACGCGCTACAGGCTGTTGGGCCCAAAGAGCCGTGTCTTTGTGCTCATCGGCCTTGTCCTCATGAGTGTTGCGACCGTCGGCTCAGTAGGGATGCGGGCGAATGAGAGGATCATGATCGAGAAACGAGACCATGACAGGAGACAGTTTCAGTTTGCTGCGCTTCTGGCAGCCCAAGTAGGATCTTGGGTTCGATGCTCATGGCAGTCGGCTGATGGATGATACAGAACTCGCCGTCAACATTGACTGAAGAGAACGCTGCCACAGCAACGGTGCAGAGTGATGGTTTGCCAAGCTCGCAGTCTCCTTCGTCACAGCCTGTCCAGACTGAGACTATCGTGGCATCGCCCAACAGCACCGCCGTCGACTCCGTGCCAGAGCCACAGCACTCACTGACGGCTTCTCGAGCCCTGCTTGATGCCCTGACCCAGGCCCTGAAGGCAGCCATTAGCGTCACTGCGCAGCCGGAATCGACGTCGACAATCGAGTCGTCTGCTTTGCCTCCTTCATCTACTTCACAACCCCCTTCTACAGAGGTGTCAGCGAGCGAGACGCCGGCATCCTCCGAGCCAGAGCCTGAACCAAGCGTCGACTTTTCCTTGGGCCTACTTGGTGGCCTCACGAGAAGCCTTCAAGGGCGCGAGCTAAGCCGGCGCAGCACATCGGCCGAGCAGATTCTCTCTCTGCTGGGGCCCCTCTCGGACGTGGTCGCTCAAGCCGTTGTCATCGACTCCGGCGCGGCAGCCCAGCTCACGGACGTTGTTCTGGGTGCCCTTCCCATCGATGCTTCTGCCGTGGCTTCTACGGTTCCGCGAGTTGCTGAGCAGGCCTCGGCCTCGACGGTGGACCTGTTGCCTCTTATTCTTCCCGCCGTCGCAGCCGCCCTGGGCAGAGAGCTGACCCCGGCCGTCGGTCCCGTTTCCGGAGGCTTGTCGGGAGCCCTGCAGAATGTCGTCACACGAGGTATCACGGTCATCAACCAGATTGCCAGCAATATGAGGGGGGCAATGAGTCCAGAGCTGCAGGCCATTCTCGACCAGGTGGCGGCAATGGTCTACGCTGCCGCGAAACGGCTGGGTCAGGCGCTTTGTGCCATCAGCCCGGACGAGGACGGTTCTCCGCTCGAGGCCATCATACCATGCGAGTCCGCCACGCAGAGCGTCGCGGCGTCGGTGACGCCGCGGGTCATGACCCTAAACCCTCAATCGGCCGTGGCCGCGGAAACGGCGTCTGCGTCATGGAACGTCATCCCCATGGCGAGTCCGCAGGCGTACGACTCTTCGCCGCCGCCGCCGCCGCCGACTACCTCTTCACCCTGCACGTCAAGCACGATGATGGGCGCTGCAGAGGCAACGGGCGAGTCCACCGACGGCCCTATTACGACGATGACCACTCCGGCAACGCCTTCGTCAGGTAAGAATATCCTGGTCACCCCTTGCTCACTGAGAGACAGGCCAGGTCAGCTCATGCAAGAAACCGAACAGCGAGCGGCTCTGCCAGCGTCAACACGGCGCAGCCGACCAGCTGCCCTGTCGTGCAACCTGCGCCATGCCCGACCTGTCCAACCTGCGAGGGCTCGACGACGCCGCACGACGGTGGGCCAGACGCCACATCAGGCCCCTGTCCTGGGTCCGGATTCAAGTGCTCCGAATGCCTCAACGGATGGTTCTGCCCTCCTCTACAGTCACCGGCCCAGGCGGCGCCCTGCGGACTGGGATGGCCATGCGTCCACTGCCAGTCTGGCTGGTTCTGCATCAGCGGCAACGCGCCAGCATCGACGGGTCAGGCCCCCACGACGCCGACGATGGCACCGACAACACCGACGACGGTGAGAGCCTCTGGGGGCACGGCGGGCGACTGGACCTACGTGGGCTGCTTCCGAGACGCCATCGACCGGACGCTGGTAGGGTCCAAGCCCCTCGACTACCTGCGCGGAGAGGTATCCAACGAGAAGTGCGTGGAGCACTGCGCTTCCAAGACTTACGCCTTCGCCGGCACCGAGGCCGGCATCGAGTGCTGGTGCGGATCGGCCATCCGGGACGACGCCGTGCGGTTGCCGAGCACGTTTTGCGAAATGCCGTGTCCCGGGACCGGGGGCCAAGCCTGCGGTGGGAGCTGGGCGATATCAGTTTACGTACGTTCGGCCGGCGGCGAATTGGCAGCGGATGGCGAAGTAGCTTTGGCCGCCGATCAGCCACCGGCCTCTTCTTCTTCTTCTTCTTCTTCTTCTTCTCCGACAAGGGCCGAAGATTACGGCCCTGTGGCTGGGCTTTTGTTGCTGGCTCAGGGGGGGTAAAAAACGGGTGGCTGCCTGAGGTGACGTCGTCGTCGATGGCTCGGGGGGTAAGGGAGGGAAGCCTAGGAGGGGGGCTGGGGAGGGAGGAGAAATTTGTGCGGTCCCTTGATATCCTTTGCTTGTTTCTGTGGAACTCGACATGTTCTTTCTTGCTGTTGCACGGGTCTGTGCAGCTCCTTTTTAGCTTAGGACTTGAGTTTGTGTGTGTGTGTGTGTGTGTGTGTGTGTCTTATGTTTTTGCTATCGGGGAATAGATTTGTAGGCTGAAGGTTGTGCAGTTGTTGCCGTTGGAGTTGCTGCAGTTGTTGCTGTAGTTGCTGCAGTTGCAGTTATTGCCGCTGTTGTTGATTGTGAATGATGTGTTTGTGCAAACAATGGTTGATAACCTACACATGCTTCATAGAAGAGTACAGACAATTCCGGATATGTAGGTATGTATTGAATAATATCAACAATGGGTTGGAGGTTGTTTGATCTGGTGGGATATGTATGTATGTATGTATGTGTGCTGATGAGATGAAGTTGCAGTTGCATCGCAGGTTGCCGCTGAGGGATGGCACTGGAGAGAGTGTGTGTGTTTTTGGGGCTGCTTTTCGATGAGTTTCATTAACACGGGGACTTTGATTAATACGAAGGGGGTTTTGTATCTATGCGAAGGAGGCTGTGATCTATACGGGGGGTGTGTTTTTGATTTAGGCTGGGGGGTTGTGACTGTTATCGTGAAGCTTACCCACCTACTTACTGGTAGTGGGCATGTCTGTTTGTTTGTATGTGCTACTTGTTTATGGAGCGTAGAAGGGAAGGAGGAGGAGGAGCTGAGGCAGAAGCAGAAGCAGAAGCAGAAGCAGAAGCAGAAGCAGAAGCGGGAAAGAAAGGCATACTATGATGTACATACATGCATGACGTCGAGGCAGTTTGGTGTTGACGCCTGTTGTGAACTTGTCCGCAACGAAGCCAACTCCCCTGGCAACGACGATTCACTCTCTCTCCCTGTCAAGAGCCAACTTTCCCCGCAACGACTCTTTCCACTCTCCCCCATAGAGACATACATGTCAAGCCAACCGCCCCCGCATTATCCATGATTCCATGTTAATATATGCATTCATAGACTGTCTGGTTTGGCCATGCAAGGCCAAATAAGGACTCCCTGAAGCGGCAAGGGTTTTGGAGAAGCGGTTACCCCCCGGGGGGGGGGTTTTAAATGGGAGACCAGGGCATCGTCGTACGAGGACGACGGGGGATGCATATACGGATATAGCGGATGGCTGCCGAGCTTGGGGGGGGGGGGGGTGGAGCAGAGAGTGAGAGGGAGAGAGGGAGAAAGAAAGCTTTACATATAACTCGAGCGTGTCGGGTTGAAGGCGTTGCTGATGGGCTTCGTTCTCGTGCGTGGCGGTTGCATTGCAGAGGGGGGATCCCACGTGCATGCACATCCCGGGGGGGGGGGGGGGGGGGGGGGTGGGGGGGGGGGGGGGGGGGGGGGGGGGGGGGGGGCGGGGGGGGGGGGGGGGGGGGGGGGGGATGTATGTTGTGTGCTCCATACAGCATGCATGCATACAGACACGCGTAGTAGGCAGCGGGTGGAAGTACGGATTCACAGGAGAGTGTTACGCTGGTGGCCTGCATACTACG
This sequence comes from Ophiocordyceps camponoti-saundersi (nom. inval.), assembly GCA_003339415.1. Lineage (NCBI taxonomy): Eukaryota > Fungi > Ascomycota > Sordariomycetes > Hypocreales > Ophiocordycipitaceae > Ophiocordyceps > Ophiocordyceps camponoti-saundersi. The sequence continues at coordinate 153,963 of PDHQ01000071.1, forward strand.
GAAACGGGTAACAGGATGGGGGCTTGCCGGGGGCGGTTTGCCACGTTTTTATTATGGGTGGTTTCACGATGGATGGATGGATGAGCGGCAGTTGAATTCACTTCCGTGTTTGTTTATGACATGTCCGTATATACATACAGGTATATATGTTTGTGTGAGATTGGTAGGGAGAGACGGGGAAGATGAAGGCAACTACGGAACATGCATATATATGCATATATGTGTATATATATATATAAGTGTGTGTGGTCCGTGTTGATGCTCAAGAGGAGGGAGCCAAAGCGAGAAGCGATAGATAGCCGAAAGGAAAGGAGAAGCGGGGAGAGGGGGTTGGTTTTGATGATATATGAGAATCAGACAGAAGAGAGATTAGAAAGGGGGAGAACAGAGATGAGAGATGGTAGATGAAACTGGGGAAGATTTTCCCGGATTGCCGAGAAGCCGACTCCCGAGCGGGCCGAGCCGGAGATGAGCAGGGGAGGTTCGTTTGAGATGGAGGAAGTGCAACGGATGACGCTATACTGTAACCCTTTGAAGGTAAAAGATGGTTCGATTATTGTTCTCTCTCAGGTACGATGAGCGGTTACAGGCATGTATGTACGTACGGAGTAGGTAGGTGGGAATCATGAGGAGAGGGAGGGGGGGGGGAGGGTTGCAGCCGGGCCTTGTGAGTTGCATTCGTTGACACGGTGATACAGCATGCACATTGTATGTATGTAGGTATGTAGTTGGTCAAAGCAGAGTGCAGAATGGAGGAGAGGACCACGTGGAGGTAGGACCTGCAGCTTGGAGTCTGTCTGCCTTGCTTGGTTTGTATGTACGTAGGTGTGTGTGTGTGTGTGTGTTTTGTGGGTAAGGGGAAGGAAAGTAAGGACGTTGATTTCAGGGTAGAAGGGTTTTGTTTCGTTGTTTTTGGGGGAGGAAGAAGGGCAACGAGTCTCGACAAGGGAAGAAGAGGTGGTTGATGATGACTGACTGACTACCTAGGTAGGTAGGTAGGTAGCCAGGGGGGGGGGGGGAGGAAGCTTGGAAAGGTTACATGAAGATAATGTACGGATATGGGTTTACGAGGGTGAGTGGATCTTTTTCTTTTCTCTTCTGGCGGCCGCTTCGACGACCTGGATATATATACATATATATATATAGGTATATGGGTAGTTGATGAGGTAGTTTAGCTGCGTGGCTTATATGTGTGTAGTATGTATGTAGGCAGTCATGTATGTAGAGTATGTATGTATATGTACGCATACGCATGCAGCGAAGCAAAGTACGGAATGAGGCGCGTATGTATGTATGTGGGTGGGTAGTTGCAGACATTGCCATGGTCTCTGATGCGCGCCTTTCTTGGGCAAAGGACAAGGTCGTTAACTGGTTGAAAGAGTCTCGATCTGTTTCGATTAAAGAACCGTTGCGACGGGCTTGGAGATGATACCCAGAGATTCAGATGAGGGATGATGGGCTCGGAGGATTACCGAAAGAGGATATCCCTTTTTTTCTCTCTTTCTTCCCTGTCCTTTTCTTTTCCTTCTCGCCTTGTATCTACAGCTGTAGGGGGGGGGGGGGGGGTTAGAGATAAGGGGGCAAAGGTTCCCAGGATGAACGCCACACCGGGGATTTAATATATTTATACGTCTGTATATATGCATGTATGTCTGGATGTATGTACGGATACATGTCTTTCTACGGATATGTCTGTACGAGTTTTAAGTGTGTAGGTTTGTTTGGCTGATACGGAGATTACCAATGTACATACGCAGTGGATGAAGAAGAATTGCCATACCGTCGGAAAAGCCCCTTTTTCTTTTTCCTTTTCTCCGGGGGGGGGGGGGGGGGGGGGGGGAACGAGGGACAAGAAGGAGGGACGAGGGGGGAAATTACTTCTCTTCGGCGGGTCAGTTGACAATTGGCGCCCGACCGGGGTCTCCCTTCCAAGGCTAACCTTTGCGCAAGCTGGCCAATGGCGCAGCGCGAC
>PDHQ01000720.1:0-10350 GCA_003339415.1 Ophiocordyceps camponoti-saundersi (nom. inval.)
AATTATATTTTTAAAAAAAATTATAAAAATTATAAACTCGTGATTTAAATTATCTCTAAAAAAATCACTTATAAGTGATTTTTTCACGCTAGTAATTTAAATTATAAAAAATCACTTACTAAGCAAAAATCGGTGATTTAAATTATAAAAAATCACATTACTTATAAGTGATTTTTTAACCCCGTGATTTTTTTCGAACCCTGCCGTAAGGTAAGTTTAAATATATACTAATCTTATTATTTTTATTATTATTTCTAGCTAGTTATAAAGTAAGGTAACTATATTTTTAAGCTTTTTAGGTATTATAATATAATAATCTAGGATATAAATACTAGTTAAAAGTACTATTCTTATTATATAAGCAGTATTTATTATATAAACAGCTTAATAATATATTTTATATAATAAAGTAAAAATATTAGTATCTAGTATTTAAATTACGGCTAAACCTCGGAAGGTTAAATACTAGATAATAAGATAAGATAATAAAGATAAGAATAACGAATAAAATTCCTAAGATAAGAAGAACGGTTAAAGACGGTTAAAAACGGAAAGAAATATTAGCTATTATAAATAAAGAATTATCTATTATAATTTATTATTAGCTTAGAAGCTAATAGAATATAATAGAATAGAATAAAGCTATTCTATTCGCTAAGAAATATAGTAAATTTAAAATTAAGGGCTAATTTTAAAATAGGAATTTAATTTTAAAGTAAAAGAATATAATAGAAGTAAATAGAATAAGATAAAGCTATTCTATTCGCTAAGGAATATAGTAGATTTAAAATTAAGAGCTAATTTTAAAGTAGGAATTTAATTTTAAAGTAAAAAAATACGATAGAAGTAAATAGAATAAGATAAAGCTATTCTATTCGCTAGTATATTTATAATATAAAGCTTCTACGGTATTCTATAGCTTTTTAGCTAGCTTATATAATTAGATAGTTTCTTAGAGAAGGAAAACTATAAAAGGAAGGCTTCCTTCCCTCGAAGGGTCTTTCCTTTCCTTCTTCTCTAAGCTTTTAATCTAAATAATTTATACCTTAAAAGCCTACTCTTTATAACCTTCCCTTACCTTATAAGATATTCCTATTTAGGAAGTTCTTACTTATTTATATTTTATAAATTTCCTATTCTAGCTACCTACTGCCTAGTTAAAGTAAGTAAAGCCCCTTACCTTCTTATTACCCTTTTTCTCTCTTTTTTTTTAGAAGCTTAGATTAAGGGCTACGGGTAAGATTAGGTAATTACGGGTACGATCCGTAATATATTAAAAGCTTCTTTACTACTATAACTGCCTTATAGGTACGAAGAATAAGAAGAGAGTATACTAAAGAATTCCTTTCTTAGAAAAACAGAGAAAAATAGAAAAATAGAAAAATAATACTTTTTTAATCGCATATATCTTTATAAAAATAAAAGGTAAAAATCCACTTTTTTTTCTTTCCTAATTAGGAAATAAGCAGCGCTACCTAATAGTATATAATATATCTAATATAACCTCTCCTATACCCCCCTATACTGCTACTAATCCTAAACCTATTATAGATATTAGTAAGGTCCTAAGACCTAAATATTATAGCGGGAAAGATAACGATTTATAAGCGTTCTTAACTAATATTAAAGCTTATTTTAAGCTCTATTCTTCCGCCTTTTATAACGAACCTATAAAGGTAATTTATACTTCTACTTACTTAGAAAGTATAGCTTTAGACTAGTTCGAACCTATACTAAGGAATTATTTAGGACTTACGGATAATAGGGAAGAAGAAACAGAGCTTATTTTTGCTAGTTTCGATTAATTCGAAGAAAAACTACGGGAAGTTTTTAGCTAGTAAGACGAAGTTAGAACTATAAAGTATAAATTACGAACCTTACGGCAAAAAGGGGCTACTTCTAACTACGCTGCTAAATTTAGATAAATAACTAATAAGCTAAACTAGGAAAACGAAGCCCTTATAGCTATTTTTTACGAAGGATTAAAAGACGAAGTTAAAGACGAATTATATAAGTAAGATAGACCTAAAAAGCTATCTACTTATATAGTTTCTACTATTAAAATCGACGATCGACTCTTCGAAAGAAAGTAGTAAAAGTAAGGAAGTAAAAATACCTTTTCTTATATTAATAAAGGTAATAAAAAATATAAGAAAAATTACGCTAATTAAGGAGACCTTATAGATCTAGATATAATATCTTCGAAGCCTATTATCTGCTTTTTTTATAATAAAGAAAGCTATATTATAAAAAACTGCTTTAAAAAATAGGGAAAAGGAAAAGGAAAAGAAATAGGAAAAACCTCTTCTACGAATAGTAAGACGATTAATATTATTTCTTCCTACCTAGCTACTAATCGCAATACGCTAGGCCTAAATAGGAAGGAACGGAGTACTATTCGTAGTACGAAATTTAAACTATTAACGAAAGAGGATAATATAAACCGAGAGGCTTATAAATTCTAAGAAGAACTAAGATAATAATATAACTTAGAACTTATAGCTAATACGCTATTCCTAGACAGCTAGAATACGGTTAGGAATACGAAGAAGCCTTTAAAGCTTATAAGTCCTTTAGAAGCTAGTATAGAATTCGATTCCGGAGGAGAGTTTTACCCGCCGGGTAAAAATAACCCTTTTAAAACGTATAAGTAAGTTACGGAAGAATAGTTTAAAGATAGAAAAGAAGGAATTTAAGGAATTCCTTACTATTCTAACTTACCTAGCTAGTATAGCCCTTCGGAAAACTCGATTTCTACCCTTAGTCTTAACGACTATATTAATAACCCTAACGGAATAAGGGAAAACTATAAACCTATCCTAGAAGATAATATTATTCCGGAAGATAAAATTAAGAAGGAAGAAGAAGAATTACCCCTTCTTACGGTAAAATATCTTTATACTATCGAAACCGATAGTTAAGAAGAAGACGAAAAAATATAGTATTTTATTAAAATAAAGGAATTAATTCTAAAGGAATTCGAAGACTAGAAAAATAATAACTGCTTTCCTTATAATAAATTATTTTAGCACTTAAGGTACCTAGAAGAATTCTTCGATAAGTATAAGTAAGCGTATTATAATCTTAGCTAGTAATTTTACTACGATAAGGACTATAATTTTCACTTACGGGAAAAATAGAACGTTAATTATTACCCGTCCTTACTAACTTTTTATAAGGAAGCTAGCTTTATTAACGAAAGATTCTTTATTAAAGAAATAGAATTCCTTCTTAATAGGGAAACTAACTATAGGATTCTTAAGGAAAATAAGGGAAATAACTACGATTTTTAACCCCGAATTCTTAGTATCGAATTAGATACGATTTAGGCTATGCTTACCTCTATAAAAAAATTATTAATAAAAGGGCCTATAGGAAACGGATCCCCTACCGAGGAAAATAGTCCCGGAAGGTAGGATTTTCTAACGTAACCCGAGGAATTTAAAGAAAACCTTAAGGGAAAAGGGAAAGCCTCTATTTAAGAAGGGTAAATAGAGGTATAACTAATAAGAATAAGGATTTTAGTAAGGATTTAGGAATAGAAAGGCGTTATTATAACTATCCTAAATTGCAAAGTATTAATACTATTACTATTAAAACTAATAGTACTAAAATCCCTATTTCTAAACTAACTTTTACTTTAAGATATAAAGGAAAAGAAGTAATTACCTTTATAAATAGCGGAGCCGCTAGTAATTATATTTCACCTATAGCTATAAAACGTCTAAATTTAAGCTATATAAAAAAGAAAACGCTTAGTATAGTAAAAAACGCCGAAGGATTTAATTTTTAGTTTAATAAGGGAATAATTTTATACGAAACTAATTACTTTAAATTTAAAATAGGACCTTATACCTTTACCGATACCTTCGATATTTTTAAAATAGTAGAATACGATATAATATTAGGATATCTTTTTTTTTATAAATATAATCCGCAAATTAACTAGAAAACCGGCTAAGTTAAATTTATAGACGATTATTTAATATCTAGTGCTTCTAATAGTAATATTAGTAAAATAATCGAACGGATTCTAGAAGGAAAAATAAACTAAGAAGGTATAATTATAATAACGGTAAGAAGCCTTATTATAAGATTTCTAGAAATACTAATAGAAGTAAGTCGAGCGTAAAAAATAAGTAATCTAGATCTATAAAAAACGATTACTATAAAAATAGACGATCGAATATAAATAGTTATAATAAAAGTCGACCTTATTATAATTATACGAATAGAAAAGAAAATACTAGGTTTAATAACGCCCTAGAAAATCTTTATAAAGGATTTAGCTCGAGAAATTTTAAAGAGGCGAGAAGCCCGAATAACGAGAATAGTTCGATTAAGGAAATTAAAGAAAGGAAAAACTTCTTTAATAATAATCAGAAATTTACTATAAGAAATAAATATAATTATTATAAGTAAGAACCTTATAATAAAGCTAAAAGTAATAAAATTTATAGTAAAACGCCTTATACTACTACTATATTAGCTGCTATTTCTAGCGTAGATTATAAGGAAAAAATAGCTTCTTATTCTAAAGAAAAGTTAGAACGCTATAAATTAATACCTAAAGAAATTCTAGAAGAATTCTTAGATATATTTAAAGAACCCCCGGATAATACCTTACCTAAAAGAAGCCTATAAGATTACGAAATTAAATTAAAACCTAATTCGGAACCTCGATTTATACGAATTTATAATAGTAACGAAAAATAACTATAAGTATTAAAGGAATATCTAGAAAAATAAATTAAAAAGGGATATATAAGACCTTCTAAAAGCCCTTTTAGAGCTCCCGTTATATTTACTAATAAATCGGGTAAAGAAAAAGATAAATTAAGACCCGTAATCGATTATCGAAAATTAAATAACGATACTATTAAAGATAGAACGCTGATACCTTTAATTATAAAACTAAAAGATAGATTAAGCTAGAAATAGTATTTTACTAAGTTAGATTTAAAATTAGCTTATTACTAAATACGAATAGCGGAAGGAGATAAATATAAAATAGCTTTCGGAACTAGATACGGAAGCTACGAATATTTAGTATTACCCTTAGGACTATATAATAGCCCCGCTACTTTTTAAAAACGTATAAATTATATTCTAAGAGATTATTTAGATATATTTACTATAGCTTATTTAGACGATATTATTATATTTTCAGATACCTTAGAAAAATATAAAATTTACTTAAAAAAGGTATTAGAAGCCTTACGGAAAGCCGAATTATATATTAATCCTAAGAAATGCGAATTCTTTTCTAAAGAAGTTAAATTTCTAGGCACTATTATAACCCCTTATAATATTAAAATAAACCCTAGTAAATTAGAACCTTTAAAGGACTAGCCTATACCTAAATCGATTAAAAATATATAGCAATTTATAGGTTATTATAATTATTATAGAAGGTTTATTAAAGACTTTTCTAATATAATTATTCCTATATTAATAGTAATAAAATTAGCTAAAAAAGAACCCTTTAAATAGACCGAAGAAGCTAATATAGCTTTTAATTCCCTTAAAGAAAAGCTAATCTTAGCACCTATATTAATAGCTTATAATTCGAAATAGCCTTTAATTTTAGAAACCGACGCTTCTAATTACGCTATAGGAGCCTAATTAAGCTAGGAAAATAATACTATATTATACCCTATAGCTTTCTATTCTAAAAAGCTAGTAAATTCGGAAATTAATTATCCTATCTACGATAAAGAATTTTTAGCTATTATTAAAGCGATTAAAGAATTTAAGCACTATATATTAGGGAACGAATTTAAAATAAGGATTTATACTAACTATAAAAATATAAGCTATTTTAGTATAAGTTAAACTTTAAATAGCCGATAAATTAGGTAGGCTGAATTCCTTACTAATTATAATTACGAAATTATATATAAAAAAGGAAGTGAGAATAAAAGAGCCGATATTATTAGTAGAAAACCTAATTTAGATACCGGTATAATACCTATAACGACTAATTTCCTTAAAATAAATAACGAAGGAAATTTAGAATAAAATACCTTAAACGCTATATTTAAGGTAGAAGCCGATAATTCTATATTAAAATAAATAAAAGAAGCTTATAAAGATACTAATTTTAAGGATTATAAAGATATTAAGTAGATAGATAACTTAGCTTATTTTAAAGAGAAGTTATTTATACCTCCTAATATAGTAGAAACTATAGTTAAAGAATTCTACGAATTACCTATTTTCGGCTATTAAGGAATATAAAAAACTTATAATAGAATTAAAGCCTATTATAATACGAAAAACCTTAAAAAAGCTATTATTAAAGTTATTAAAAACTATAATATTTGCAATAAATCTAAAGCTTTAAAGTATAAGCCTTACGGATTTTTATAACTTATAATAGTTACCGAATAACCCTAGGAAAATATAGCTATAGATTTTATAGTTAAATTACCCTTATCGGTAGACCTTATAACTAATACGGAATATAATTCTATTCTAGTTATAACCGATAGATTAACTAAATATAGCTATTTTATACTTACGATAAAGGCTTTATCTGCTAAAAAATTAAGTTATTTATTCTTAAGAACGATAGTAGCAGATAGAGGCTTACCTAAAGTTATTATAAGCGATAGAGACCCTAAGTTTAACTCTAAATTCTAGACTAGCTTTATATTTAGGCTAGGAACTAAATATAAATTAAGTACTGCTTTCTACCCGGAAACTGACGGGGCTACGGAACGCCTAAATTAGACTTTAAAATAATACCTTAGAGCCTATATTAATTACGAATAAGATAACTAGGTAATAAACCTACCTATAGCTTAGTTAGCTTATAATACCGCCGAATCGGAATCTATTAAAATAACGCCCGCTATAGCGAATTACGGATTTAACCCGGAAGCTTATAGACTAGGCCTATTAGATAAAACTAATAACGAAAAAGCTATTTTAAACACTAAATAGCTTAGATCTCTATATTCTTATATAAAATTAGAATTAGACTTTATAACTAAAAGAATTAATTATTATTATAATAAGAAACGCGAAAAATAACCCTTATTTAATAAAAACGATAAGGTTTATTTATTAAAGAAAAATATAGAAACTAGACGGCCTAATTAGTCCTTAGAATTTAAAAAATTAGAACCTTTCCTTATAGAAGAAAAGCTAAATAACCTTAATTATAAGCTTAAACTTCCTAAAGGAATATTTATTTATCTAGTATTTTATATTTCCTTACTAGAAAAAGCACCTAAAGATACTAAATTAGAAGAAAATATCGAAATTACGGTATTTAAAGAAGAATATAAACTTAAAGCTATTATAGATAAAAAGATAGAAGAAGGTATAGTATATTATCTAATAAAATAGAAGAGATACCCTTCTAAAGAAAATACCTAGGAACCTGCTAAGCACCTAACTAAGGCACCTAAACTTATTAAAAAATTTAACAAAAATAAAGAAAAACACCTTTAATAAGAAGTTTTTAAGATTAAAAACCTTAGAAAGGGGAACGTTACGAATAATATAATAATAAGAACCCTATATAAAATTTAATTAATTATTTTTACCTTATTAAGTTTTTTCAAAATACTCTTTCTTTTCTTATAAGAATAAAAATAACTAATTAACTAACTAACTATTATTTATACCCTATATTATTCTTTTATAATAAGTTTATAAAGTTATAAACTATAGAAAGGGGAACGTATAATAATTTAGGATATAAATACTAGTTAAAAGTACTATTCTTATTATATAAGCAGTATTTATTATATAAACGACTTAATAATATAATTTATATAATAAAGTAAAAATACTAGTATCTAGTATTTAAATTATAGCTAAACCTCGGAAGGTTAAAACCCGGATAATAAGATAAGATAATAAAGATAAGAATAACGAATAAAATTCCTAAGATAAGAAGAACAGTTAGAGACAGTTAAAAATAGAAAGAAATATTAGCTATTATAAATAAAAGAATTATCTATTATAATTTATTATTAGCTTAAAAGCTAATAGAATATAATAGAATAAAATAAAGCTATTCTATTTGCTAAGGAATATAGTAGATTTAAAATTAAGGGTTAATTTTAAAGTAGGAATTTAATTTTAAAGCAAAAGAATATAATAGAAGCAAATAGAATAAGATAAAGCTATTCTATTCGCTAAGGAATATAGTAGATTTGAAATTAAGGGTTAATTTCAAAGTAGGAATTTAATTTTAAAGCAAAAAGAATACGATAGAAGCAAATAGAATAAGATAAAGCTATTCTATTCGCTAGTATATTTATAATACAAAGCTTCTACGGTATTCTATAGCTTTCTAGCTAGCTTATATAATTAGATAGTTTCTTAGAGAAGGAAAACTATAAAAGGAAGGCTTCCTTCCCTTAAAGGGTCTTTCCTTTCCTTCTTCTCTAAGCTTTTAATCTAAACAATTAGCACTATAAAAGCCTACTCTCTATTACCTTCCCTTACCTTATAAGATATTCCTATTTAGTAAGTTCTTACTTATTTATACTTTATGAATTTCCTATTCCGGCTACCTACTGCCCGGTTAAAGTAAGTAAAGCCCCTTACCTTCTTATTACCCCTTTTCTCTCTTTATCTTTAGAAGCTTAGATTAAGGGCTACGGGTAAGATTAGGTAATTACGGGTACGATCCGTAACAAATCTCTTTTTTATAATTTTACTAGCTTTATTACTTATTAATATACTAGCTTATTTTAAATAATTAGGACTTATCTATAATAAGCGTTAATTTTAACTATTTATTTTATAGCTTTAATATTACTTTTTTAAATTATTTATTTAAAGTTATCGCCTTAATCTTACTTTTAAAAAGTTAAGCTATAGTGTTTACTTATTATTTTTATAATAATATTAAGCTAGTTTAAGCTTTTATCGCTAAAGCTTAATAATAATAAGAAGATTTATCTAATAAGTCTAGCTATTTTACAGAATAGTTCTAAGTAAGTAATTTTATATAGCTTAACTTTATATATATATAGTCTAACTATTTATCTTAAAAGCTTAATTATCTTAAAAGTAAATATAAAATAATAGCTATATTAATATTACTTATTATTATTTTAAATATACTACTTAATATATACCTTATTTTCTATATTAACTTTATTAAATATATTACTAATAACTTTTTACTTTCTTAATTATTAGCTAACTTTTAGCTAAACTTTTTTTTATATTTTTTTTAATAACTTATTTTTTAATAAATATAAGGTTAAGGAAATCCTTATTATAAAAAATATAAAAAGCCGCTACTTATTAAATAATCCGCCTTATTATTTTATTTTTATAAAATAAAAAAGCTATATTATTTTTATATAAAAGCTATTTAATAATCTTAATCGCTATATAATATTAAATTAGTTTAAGTTTATATAAAATAATATATATTTTTATAATAGCTTAGGGCGAACTTAACTATATATTTATTTACTTTATCTTTTAAGCTAATTATTCTTTTTAACTAATATTCTCCCTATATAAAATAACCCTCCCGCCCCCTTTTTACCTCTTATCTCCTTTTATTTTTTTATATTAGCTTAAAATTAATATTTATATTATTTATTTTAGCGGTAAAATTATATATAATAATTAATTAGCTTAAAAGACTATTATAACGTTAGTTATAAATAAGCGCTAGCGTTAACTTATAATAAGTATATTTTTAGGCGGGAGAGGGTAAACTATAAGGTAATAGAAATATATGTAGCGATAATAATAATAGGATTTTTCTCTATTTCGCCCCCGCGCCGCGCGCGCTACGCTTATTAATAAGCGTAAATTTACTCCCTTAATATAAAAAGAAGAGGAAAGATAAGTAATATATATAAGTAGCTAATAATTATAAGCTAAATAATATATATAAATTAATAATAAGGGTATATTATAAGGCGGTAGGAGCGGCGTTAGCTAAGCTAAGTAATTTATATAAACTAATAAGCGCTATAAATATCTAATATAAAATATTATTATATTCCTTATTTTCGCGCTTATACGCGTTAGTATTAGCTTAGTAATTTATAATATAAATAGCTTACTTATTATATTATTAATTAAAAATTTAGCACTAATATTCCTTTTATTATTAAAAGAAAGCCTTATATTATATTATAAAAGAATTAAGCTTAAAGGTAAGTATATTTTTATTATTATTATTATTATTATTATTATTATTATTATTATTATTATTATTATTATTATTATTATTATTATTATTATTATTATTATTATTATTATTATTATTATTATTCTTAATAATAATAATAATATTATTATTATTATTATTATTATTATTATTATTATTATTATTATTATTATTATTATTATTATTAT
>PDHQ01000721.1:0-10347 GCA_003339415.1 Ophiocordyceps camponoti-saundersi (nom. inval.)
GCTATAGGTATAATAATCTTTATTATTTGCCTCTGCAAATTAGCAAGCATAAGCATAATAAGCTTAAGAATAAAATAAATAATAAAGAATATATATTAAATACTAGTAAAGAAATAGATTTATTTCTGTGGCATAAAAGACTAGGACATATTAACTATAGAATCTTAATTAGATTCTTGAAAAGCAAAGATAATACTATTAAATTTAATTATAATAGTATTAAACAAGTAAAACAATGTAAAGAATGCATACAAGCAAAATTAACTAATAAAATAAATAAGAAAGCTTCTACTAAGGAATATACATACTTAGAAAAAATAAGTATAGATATCTGGGGTCCTATTAAAATTCCTACTTATAATAAATATACGTATTTTATTACGTTTTTAGACTCTTATAGCAGATTTCTAGATATAGCACTTATTAAAAGTAAAGATAGTGCTTTACAGGAATTTATAAATTATAAAACAAGGGTTAAAAATAATAATAATAATATTAAAATAAAGCAAGTCTTTACAGACAACGCTAAGGAATTTATATATACTATAAAAGAGTATTGTGTTAAACAAGGCATTATTTTTAATACTAGCCCTCCTAACACAAAAGAGCCTAATGGCAAAATAGAAAGAATAAATAGAACACTACTAGATAAAGTACGTGCTATTCTTTATACAGCTAATTTACCCTATTACCTATAGGGGGAAGCTATAATTACAGCTACATATTTATATAATAGGTCTCCTCATAGTAAATTACGCTATAAGACCCCTTATAAATTAAAAAATAACACTACGCTATCTATAGAAGAATTAGATAGAATAAAAATCTTCGGTAGTATTATTTACTATAAAAATAAGAATCCTAGTACTAAATTAGACCCTAGGGCTAATAAAGGAATTATAATAGGCTATTTAGACAATGCTTATAAAATCTGGGATTTTAATAAGAAATCTGTGATTATTTCACGAGATATAGTTATTTTAGAGAATAACTTTATACAAAGTAATAATAAAAATAGCAATACTACTAAAGAAGAAGAAGATAATAACTTACAATTAGATTTTAATACTATACCTTCTATAACAAGGTCCCTTACAGCGGATAAAGAGAAGGAAATAACAGAATTAGCTAATAAACAACTACTAGATGAATTTAACACTAGTAAAAATAATAATAGCAAAAATAATAAGGATCTACATTCTATAGAAGTAAGAATACCTAAAAAGCCTATAGAAGAGTTAAAAGAATATGAATCTTACCCTGAAATAAATAGTATTCTGAAAGAAAAGAATATTATAGCTATTTTACATACGCTAGAAAATTCAGATCCTATAGAGCCTAAAATAACTAAATAGGCTTTAAATAGCCCTTATAAATTAGATTAGAAAAAGGCTATGTAACTAGAAGTTGATGAATTAATTAAACAAGAAACCTGGGAAATTAAAATAATACCTAAGGATAGAAATCCTTTAGGAGGCCGTTAGGTCTACAGGCTTAAAAGGGATAATAATAATAATATAACTAAGTATAAAGCCCGATTTGTAGTACAAGGCTTTAATCAGGTCTACGGCTTAGATTATTTAGAGACTTTTTCCACTACTGCCCGACCTAAAAGCATAAGACTGCTTTTATTAATAGCTTTATAAAATAATTTAATAGTAAAGCAATACGATATAAAGAATGCCTTTGTTCACGCTAAAATAGATACTGAAATTTACGTGAAACTGCCTGCTAAATTCGAAGAATTTATTATAAAAGATTACTATAATAAAAATAATTTAAAGCTTCCTTCGAATTATAAAGACCTTATTAAGACTAATAACTTAGTTCTTAAATTAAGAAAAGCGTTATACGGCTTAAAACAAAGTCCTAAACTGTGGTATAATTATTTAGCTAATACGCTAAAGAAATAGGGATTTTACCCTCTTTTATTAGATAAAGGGGTATTTATAAATAAAAAGCTAAAAATAGCCTTAGCAATACACGTCGACGATATACTAGTGGCCGCTAAGAATAATAATATTATAATAAATATACTGCAGAAATTAAATAAAGACTTGAAAGTACAAGACTTAGGCTATCTATAAGACTTTTTAGGTATGCATATTATTTTTAATAGGCAAAATAATACGCTACAAATAACCTAGGAAAAATATATAAGAAATAAGCTTAAAGAATTAAATAAAGAAAACATAGGCTTCTTAGATATACCTTCGAAGCCTAGAAATAAATTAAAAAAAGCTATTATACAGCCTAATAAAGAAACAATACTACAATATTAGAGAGAAATAGGCTCTTTATTATATTTAGCCTTACAAACTAGACCTAATATATTATACGCTATTATCTCCTGCGCTAGATTTAGCAGTAAACCTGATATTACACATATAAATGCTTTAAATACTATTTGGAAATATTTAAATAAATACCCAGACAAGGCTATTATTTATAAAGGTAATATACCTTATAATAGCTATTATATTAAAGGATTTTCAGACGCTAGCTGGGCCTCTGATTTAGTAGAAAGAAAAAGCATTTCAGGTTATTGTTTCTTTATATATAATAATATTATAAGCTGGTCCTGTGCTAAACAAAAAGCTATAGCACTAAGCAGCTGTGAGGCTGAGTTTATAGGCCTAAGGGAGGCTGATAAAGAAGCCTTATACCTTAATAGGCTATTCTTATTAATAAATAATAGCTTAGATATTAAAATACCTGCTACTATACCTTGTCTCTTAACAGATAATACTGCAGCTTTAAGGCTAGCAGAAAATCCTGAATTTTATAAAAGGTCGAAGCATATCGACTTAACTTATTTCTATTTAAGGCAAAATTTAAGAAATAAGCTAATAAATATTTATTATACTAAAAGCAAGGATAATATAGCAGATATCTTTACTAAAGAATTAGATAGCAGTACTTTTCACGGTCTTGCTAGTCTATTATCTTTAACTTAAGCTTATTTAATAAAGAGGTTTTTTATCCTGTTTAAGCTTTTCTAGGATTTTCCTCTTATAATTTTTTTTAAATAAAACTATTACTTTTACTATTTTTCCTTTATTAAAAAGGTTTTTACTTTACTTTAAAAATATTATACTATACTATATTATATTATAGGTTTTTCTATAATTTTTATCCTATTTTATAATAAATAATAAATAAATAACTAACGTATTTATTTAAGGGAGGCTATAAGTGCTTATAATAATTTTTATTCTTTATAATAAATAATAATAGTATAAATAACTAGTATAAAAATAAGATATCTACTTTATAATATATTATAGAAAATCTAGTATTTTACTATACTATCTATATAATTAAATAACTAGGGTTATTATTTTAAAGCACTAATACGAATAACAATACTTTGTTACCTTTATTATCTTTTATACGCGCACAAGGCACAAGGCTTCGGCCTCTCTGAGGCTAAGAATAACACAGACCTTCTACGTGTTAAAGAGCCGCTATTGCCGCCGTTACAATCACACGTTACGAGATTACAAATAATAGGTAACACGGAAAGCCGAATATTAAATTAACGATAGTACTTTCCGGAAACCCGAAAGCACCCCTTAATATACTATTCTCTGACGAATAGAATGACCCTCTTTCCGATCTGAAAGGTCACTGCGTTTATGAGCAATTAAGTATTTAGTGAAGAGGATTTCCTGCTACTTGGTAGACAGCAATTCAATCAATCACCTTCTTCTCTACTCTCTGAACAATTCCATTGTTGACCTATTGTTGCAAAACCACCACCATTCTGATCTATTTTGATCGCGCTTCCACGACATATAATCCCATTATCCATTCCTCTACTATCCGACAATTAATTGTCTTCCCGACCTCGAAACGATCGAAAGTGCCGTCAGATTTCTGTCTGCACTTATATTACTTAAGTATATTCGTCCTACTCTTACCTCTCTATACGTTTATTTATATAGCTATTTATAGCTATTCTTATTATATATATATATAAGAAATAGAACTAAGGAATAATAAGAGTAGGAAATAGTAATACCTTTATAAGGATTTATTATAAATAGACTATATAACTTATAAGTCTTATATAATAGGCAGAGTTTATAAGGTATTTTTAGTATAATATTTACGATACCTTAATATATATAAGTATATACTAATATTAGTTATTTTATCTTATATAGTTTAGGTTATAGCTAAAAGATAAAGGGTAGGGATTATAAAAAAAAACTAAATATATAATAGTATACTTATATTATCCCTTAAGTTTAATATTACTATATTACCTTATAAAAGATATAACGTCCTAAACTACCTATATTCTTTCTATTAACTTTAAGCTTTTAAATATATCTTAAAAACCTATAATATTATAATAACGCTTAAGTAACTTAATTATTATATCTCGCCGCAAAGCTTCCTCCCCCGGGCACTAACTTAGTAAGTAATACCGAAATCGATAATCTAATAACTAACTATATAAAGAAATAACCTAATCCCTCGCTACTTAAGATAAATATTTTAATAATATTACGAGTATATTTTAGAACGCTAAAAAATACTATATACTTATAGCTAAGATCCTTATAAGAGTTCTAAAAATAGATTAGATAATCTCGAAAAATAGAATACTTAATAAGAAGTATATTAACTAACTTTACGAAGCGTTTTATTAAGAAGCCTTATAACGAAATATAGTTAAAAACTATATTATTATCCTTTTCTCTTTTAATAAGTCCTAGCGCTTTTTATAAAGTAAGAATATTAATACCGAACTACGTAACGTTAAAACTATTTATAATTTACTTAATTAGCTTTTAGAAATATTAGTTAAGGTATTATTTAGCTAGCACTAGATTAAAGCGCTAAAAAGGTATAATTAAGAGTATAACGAAGAGGAGGCTAACTTATAATAGCCCTGCTAGCTTTATAATAAAAGTCTAAGCCTTATACCTTATTAATCTTATAACCTTATACTAATAATAATATAGATTCTATACTAAGGAATATTAACTTAATATTATATTTTAATCGGCAAACTCTCTTAAAGAATAATAACTACGGCGATATCTAAGTATAAGTAGTAGAGGCGGCCTCCTAAAATCCTAAAAAGTTCTAAGGCACCGCTTATAATATCGAAACCGAAATAGGACGCTACCTCTTCTTAAAAAGCTAACTAAGCTTCCCGCTATAATAACTCGCTATTATATAGCGTAACCCCGTCTAGAAAAATTATATTATTACTTAGTGCTTTACTGCTTTAAGCAGAGGTACTTTTAGGATTATTACGTAGGATTTAATAATACGCCTTAGAGTTCCCGAAATTCGCCACCCCCCCCCCCCCCCTAACCGCTATACCTTATTTCTAATATTATTATTTACTATAATTTTAATTTACTACCTTTTATTATATTACGTATAACTTCCGATACCTTTACCTTACCGCCTATTACCGCGTAATACTTAATAACTAGTATAAACTTATAGCTGCCCTTTGTAATAATAATTCGCTTACTAAGATCGAGAAGCTTCTTTTCCTACCCTAAAAAGACGCTAAATTAAGTAGCTTAACTGCGGAACGTAATAGTTCCTTACTTATCTAATTTACTAATAACGAGTATAAATATATTTACTATAAGCTTATAGAAAGATATATTAAAATCCTTAACTTTACTTAAACTATAAACTTATCCTTAATAAAATATAAGGTACTTCGTCGAGTAATAAAATATATAATAAGCTAGCTAAATAATACGCTTACTATTATCTTTAACTAACGCGATAATTAGAAGCTATCCTTTTATAAAGACCTCCTCCCCGCCCTCCTATCTTTTAATACCGAACGCCTTAACGAAGCTAAATAGAGACCCGTTTTATTCCTACTATATTTCGATACTAAACTTATTAATAAGCGCCTAGTAATTATTCTCTAGTATAAGTTACTTAACTTTATAATCCGTAATCTTAAGGTATTAAAGTAGCTATATTAAACTAACTACCTTACGCTTTTTAAAGAGGGAATTAATACTAATAACTACGCCGCTTAATTTAGTAACTAGTTTTAGTACGGTCTGCTAAATATTATTCGCTAGTATATCGGTCCTAACTTTCGCCTTACTTAGTTACTAGCTATAGATACCGATATTAGTCCTTATAATAGCGGCGGAACTAAAATATTTAATCTCGCCTAGGACCTCTATACTTACGCGTTAAAGCTCCCCTTTATTACCTTAGATAAACGCCTTTATTATATCCTTAAGTTAGCTAAGTTCCCTAAGACCCTCGCCGCCCTTTTTATATAGTAACTTTCGCTATAATAATATACTACCTACTTATTATACTAAGTTTTCGAAACTAATAGCGGTAATAATCTTAATATTAAAAATATTAAAACTTAACGCCTAAACGTACCTTTATTTATTACCGCTACTTAGGATTTAACCCCCTCCTTAACCTTACTACCGCCTTTGCGAAAACGAGCTCCCCTAACCGTAACGTAGCTATTTAAAGTAAGTAGCTAACTATATTCTAAGCCTCCTCTTAACGAAAATATTACTCTCCCCTTAAGTTCTATATATTCCTATAATAATACGTACTAAGAATAAGGCATTATTAGCGAAGATAACGGAAATATATATTATAATTCCGATAGCTTATTTCCTCTATTACCCCTTCCTTATACTAAAGCTAATTCCCCTAATATTACCCTTAAGGGTAATATTATCCTATCTATCCGCTATCCTTAACTTACTAATACCCTACTAGCTATTAGTAAAATACCCTTAAAGCCGGGTTAGACGAGCTATTCTACGCGGTTTATATAGTAAGCAAGCCTTACTCTACTTACTATAAGAACGAATAATTATGCTGCTAGTAGACCGTAGAATATAACGCTAAGGAATAAGTTAAACTATTCCTTATAGTTTACTAGTATAATATTTTCGTAAAGGCTAAAGGCAGATAATAGAAATAGTAAGGCACGCTAACTATATTTAAAAAGATTCTTTATTAAAAAAGTATAGTTTATATCGCTTATTATATTTTATTAATATTATAACTTTTTTCTTATAAACCTAACTACTATCCTATACCTTTTATAATATTCTAATATAATATTAATAATATTACTTAAGTATTAAGCTTTATATTTCTAGAAATAGTTTCTTAAAAAGATATTATAATTTACGCTCCCTATTACTATTTAAATTTATATACTTTTATAATAAAGTCTCTATAAATTACCTTATTAAAGTACTTAATTTCCCTATATATAATATAATACTATATACTGTCTCTTTTTACTATCTTATTATAATTATACCGCTAATATTATTTTTCTATTTTATCTTACTTATTCTATATAAAAAATAAAATAATATAAGTTTTAATTATTTATATAATTACTATATAGCTTTAAAGGAAATACGATAGAAAATATATAAGTATAGATAATATAAAAGATTCTTTATAAAGGGACTATAATAACGGGGCCTTAAATTTTCTTTACCTTTATATAATATTACGGGTTAATAAGGCCTAGTAACGGGGCCGCTTATAATATTAAATAAAATTATAATATAAATATAATATAAGTACTAAATTTAAATACTATATAGTAAAATAAAAAAAAATATCTAGCCTGCCGTTTTTCTTATAAAAGGATTAAATAATTAACGTGTTTAACTCGCTTATTAATTACTCTCTCTCCCTCTATAAGTTATTACTTACCTACCTCTTTTATATGCCCTTAATACTTATAGCACGCGTACTCCTTTACTTAAAGTATTTATTAAAATGCCCCCTACTTATAATTTTTATAATAATTAATATTATTCCTATAACGATAATAAAGACCGGCCTTAATCTCTTACTAAGCTAGGATATATTAATAACTTACTAGAATTTAAAAATAAATATACTCTTTTAGATAAGGAAACTACCCTTATCTAGCGTAAGTATATAATTAATTATACTTTTAAATCTTATAAATTTTCCGGTAACTATTTTTATTATATTATACTTAATTTAGGCTAATCTAAAACTAGCTTCTTAATTTCGAAGACTTACTAATTCTCTTAATTTTAATCCCGCCGAAGCCCTTTCTCTTTTCTAAACCCGCTATACTATTAATTATAGATACTCTCAGAATAGTCGCTAGTCCTAACCCGCAAGCGTTAAAGATAATTACTATCTAACCTTTTATATAAATATAATTAATATTATTAGTCTTCCCCTTTAAACTATCTTACGCTAAGGCGGATTTTTTAATAATATTACTTTTACCTTATAGCGTTAGTCCGCGCTTTACACTTCTAAGTATATAATTAAACTGCTACTATTTACCCTTACTAACTATATATTCTATATCGCTATAGCGGGCTTATAAGAAACTTAGTTTATTATTATATACCCCGTTAAACTTAAGATTAATAATTCTAATAAAGTAAACTTAGCCGCTAAGCCTCGAAACTTATTTAAAGTAACCTCCGCTAGTATAGTAATATATACTAACTACGCTAGCTACTTTGCGGAATATATTAAGAGTATATTTAAAACCTTAAAGCTTTATAGATTTAGTATTAAGCTTAGTTAGCAGCTTAACGAAACTTATTTATAAACTTTATCCCTTATAAAATAAGTTATATTTTAGTAAATTTTTATAAACTCCTAGCTTATATTCGCTTATAATTATCGTAATAACGCTTTCTAAATAAAAAATAAGCTCGCTTTTTACGCTTATAATTATAATACTAATACTTAGATTAATTTAAAACCCGTCCCCTCCTCCTATACTACCTTAGACTCTAATAGTAATAATATTATCCCCGCCCCGTACCCTTTTTCTACCCGCCTCCTTATACTCTTTAGCGGGCTTAACGCTAAGTATAACCTTTCTAGAATTGCTTACGTCTCCTATACCCTCGCTACTAATATATAATATTCCCCGCGAAAGCAAAGCGGGATATCTAACGCCTGCTACTTTACGCCGCCGCACCCCTCTAATAATATTAATACCCTTAAAGTTAAACGCTTATACTTACTAGCTAACCGTACCCTTATTACTTAATATTATAGCCGCCTTACTAACTTTACTTTCTACCTGCTCGCCTTCTATCCCTAATTTAGTAATTTCTTATTTTTAATATTACCTTATTTCTTATAAGATATATACTAAGATAATTATAATAGTAACGCTAATTACGCGCGTTACCTAAATATAATATTATTTAGCTTTTTTTAGGGCTATTTTAATATTAAGTATTCTATTTATAGCCGCCTAAAAGACCTCTTAGTAGTAAAGGGTATTAGCACTACTACGCTTACCCTCTTACTAGCTAAGGCGGCGAGATATAGTATAGCTACTAATATTAGGTATAAGAGGCTTCTTAGCGCCCTCCGCGGCCGCGCTAACCTAATAAACCCCGAGGTATCTATACCGTTTACGCGCGAAAAGAAGCAGATTAAGGCCTTTATTAAACTCTAATCTTACGCTTTTTATATAAAATAGGTTATTATAGTACGGACCCTAAAGCTAGCTATTAAATATTATAACTTTAGTACTATCTTAAAGCTTATACTTAACCTAATCGATTTCTTCCTTTATAATAAATCCTCTTATATATTACCCCTTTATAACTTCTAGCCCGATATTTTCCTTAGTATTCTTTTTACTTACGGCCGAATATTCGACTTTATAATATATAGTATAAATTCGCGCTTTCTTACCTCTCCTAATACCGGGCTTAACGTTGCTAACTCTAAGGCTATAGCTATTATTAACCGCCTCGGAAACTTTTATTTTACCGGTAACTCTAAGGTATTACTTATTAGGACTCTTAGCTTAATACTTATAATAGAAAGCCTAAAAAAGGGGGTATAGCTTTTTATTTCGCTAATAGTACTTAACTTTAAGCGGACTTTTAGTATAATAAATACCGGCTACCTCCGCTTTATTTTAGCTAATAAATAACTACCGCTCTTATACCTTCCCGCGCTTAAGTTTTATTATAGCGTTTATATCTCTAGCATTTACTATAACGATATTAAATTTAGTATCCTTAGGCGCGATTTTATTTCCTCCCCTTAGGATATTATAAACTTCGCCGTAACTATAATCTAAAATTTCTAAGTCTTATAAACGGTCGCGTTCGTTATTTTTAAGTTCCGTAACTTTTTAAAAAATCGGTTATCTAAGGCTATTAAAACTAACTAGCTTAATAATACTAACTATATACGGCGAAATTAGCGTATTACTACTTTTTTTAAATAGTAGCAGTTAAGCCGAAACCCCTTTACTATTCCGTATCTTTACCCCCCCCCCTCTAGCCCGCTAATACTATGCTAAGCAGCTCGAAGCCTTTA
>PDHQ01000722.1:0-10343 GCA_003339415.1 Ophiocordyceps camponoti-saundersi (nom. inval.)
AAAAAAAAGAAAAAAAAAAAAAAAAAAAAAGAATAAAAAAAATATATTTACGAAAATGCCTAAGGAATCTAATATACGGGGAGGATATAGTAAAGACGGCATAGTTTTTATATCGTATAACCTAGTCTTTCTAGACGAGCTAACGCTTATAACCCCTACCGATAACTCTTCCGAGTTTTATTCCCGCTATAAGATTAAGTATCTTAATTCGCTAGCTAAGCTCTCGTATATATACGGCTATCTATCCCCCTTAAATACTAGATCTAACTTACCTCTCCCTTTTTGCGAAAATAGGCCGCTACTTCTAGGAAATAACCGAATCTAAAGCTTTTAACTTTACCGCTATATATAGACTTTTTTAAGAAAAATATAATATCGACTATAGGGAAAATACCCCGGATTTACCGTTAGATAACTCCGAAACCGAAAAGGAATTTTTACTTAGTATAATATCTATTATTAGTTCTTATCTTAAACTTATTACTATCCCGCCGGCCGCCTAAATCCTTATACCTTAGAACTATATTCGGATTTTATTATTTAACTAGTAAATATAATACGATACTAAATACGCTAGCAAAACGCTACCCTTCGATATATATAACCGTATATTCTATATCGCTAACTCGTCCTCCTTCGACGCTTAGTTTATAGTCCTCTACCTAAGTAAACCTTATAACTAAGATACTTAATATTAGCACCGCTAATAATACCCTCTACCCCCTAGCCTACTTAAGCTATACTACGCTATCCTCCTATCCCGGTATATCTAGTATATCTTTACGCTTTTCCCGCCTTCCTAGTCTCTCCCTAACCTTACCGGCTTATTAATAGATACGAATATACGTTATTAGATTTCCTACTAAGACTAGTCTATATTTTAAGTCCTCTTTATACGATATTAGGAAACGTTTACCGGCGCGTATACTTACGATATTTTCTAGAATAAGAACTCGCCCGCTTTTTATATATATAATATTAGCTTCGATATAGAACTCGATCCCGGCTACTACCCGCCTTATCCTACTCCCTATCCTTATTTCCCCCCTATAGTAGATACCGCTATATAACCCCTACTAGTTACCCTTAATATATCTTAGAATATTACCTAGTTATCCGAAGAAGGGAATCTTCGTAATACGCGTAAGGATAACTTTTCCGATATCTACTCCCGTTATAGTGACTCCGACGATAACTTTCCCGACGCCGATTACTATAACGATAATGCCGACGATACTAACGATATAGATACGAAAGATAGGAATAAGAGACTCTTTACCGGCCGCTTTAACTAATTTCTTCGGTATCTATAAGCTAAATATAATCTTTCCTATATCGAATAACTCTCCTACGCCCTCGCTATTAATATTAGCTATTCCCCCCCCCGGCTCGGAGACGATTCTAACCCCCCTTACCGGTCTAATAACCCGTTTAACGAATCGCTATCCCCTCCCCCCGAGCATTAAGATAATCCCCCCTCGCCTCGCAAATCCGACCACGCCTCTAATAGGGCGCTACCCTCTAACCCCCCGTAGAAATACTATTTACTAGCCGATTTTAAGAGTTTTAGCGGGGGGTTAGCAAGCCCCGATAACCTTACGTTTTACCCCCTCGCTTTCTACCTACGCTATAGGAACTTATCATCGATAGGCCCCCCCTCATTCCTCGAAAAACGCTATTATATTATATATTATAACGAGAGTATTCGCAATTATAACCCTTCCGATAGTTTATATTATAACGCCGCGGCGGAAAAATACTTATTTTTCTTTAGCCTTTTCCACGGCTCCTTTACTACTAGCCGTTCCCCTACTACGAAACCCGGTTATCTTTTAACGACGATAGGCCTTCTTATAGCAGCTTTTACACTCCCGTTAGTTAAGGCGGAACCTTATATAATAAAGTAGCGTAGCCTCGTAGAAGCTATTACCCCCCCTCTTACCGATAGCGCTTAGGACCCTAACTCGATTTACCCGTTTCTTTATAAGCGCTAATATATCTACTTAGCTATCCGTAACTCCTCGTTTACTTTCCGTATAGAGTAAGTTATAATTATACGAGTTTCGGAAGTCTTTAAGTAACGCCGCGACTTCTTTATTCTCTTTAACCCGCTCTTATAGCTTATTATCTTCTTTCTCCGTAACCCGCGCGAATATCTCTACCTCTTACGTAAGTTCGAACCCTTTAGTTTCCCCGGTATCCTCGGTTACTTCGCTATAGTTTTCTATTACGCTACCGACGCTATCGTATAACGCTTAGCCTCGCCTCCTAGCCCCGCTCTTAGTAACGACTCTAATCTCGCTAACCGCGAAGCTATAGCCCTCTTCGATCGTCTAGGTAAGTATTACTTTACCGGCGAACCTAACCTCCTCCCGCCCTCTTTTTTTAAGCGTCTTAATATTATAGCTAGTATATAAAAATACGCTTAGCTATTAATTTTACGTAACGTACTTAACCTTAGTAGTCCCCTATTTAATATAGGAACCCGCTCCTAGCCCCTTACTATACTTTAACGGCCGGTTCTCTTATATATCCCCTTAATCGGCTATTATTATAACCTTATCCTTACTATTAAGAGGTATACTTATTCTTAGGCTACGTTTTTTAACAGCCCCGGTATTACCTAAGTAGAACACGTAAGATATTTCCTAAGCTATATCTTTTAGTATTCTTAGATCTTATAGATAAAAGCCTTTATCTCCTATTAGTTCTAGTAATAAGTTAATACTTCGGCGCTTATAATTTTCGACGATATAACCGATAGAAGTTCCGCTATCTTTTTATAGGATACTATATCTGCTCTTAAGATATAAGAATAGTCCTCTAATCCCTTTTCCGCCGCGTTAGTTTACTATTATATAACCCCCTCCCTTATCCTTTACGCTATACTCCTAATATAATAAAAAGGTTACTTAAGAAACTCTGCTAACACGCCTATACTACTTTTTCCTTACTCCTATACGAATAGTTTACTAGCTATGCTAAGGATATTATATAAGTATATTATAGTCTTACTAATACCGCCGGCCCGACGCTCTTATTTAAGCACGCTACTTAGTATCTTATATTACGTATACTTATCCGCTATACGGATAAGGTAAATATTAGTTGCGAGGATTAGGTCCGCTTACTCGCCGCCGCTATAATAGAAAAGTTAATAGATTAAATACTAGGCTCCTTTAACGGTCGCCTTTTTATTAGCTATATCCGCCGCTTCTAACTAGATCGTATTACCCTTACCTATATCGCCCCTATACTGCTCGGTTTCCTAAGGCGGTTAGCTCTTAGGGCTTAGTAGGCTATCTTTATCCCTACGAATATATAAGGCTTACCTATCTATTTTTTTTAATTCGGCCTTACCCCCCCTTTCTCCGCTATCCCTCCTCTTCTCGAATAAGGCTTCGTAGACCTTCTCCTCCCTTACTCGATACGGTTAACCGATATCCGCGAATATTACCGATATACGTTATCTATAATTTAAAACGCCGGCTTCCGCTAGGAATTAAATACTATTATTATGCTTACTTTTACTATTACCGCTACTCCGGGTATACTATACTTTAATATTAACTAAGGCCGTTTTGCGGTCTTAGAAGAGAAGATAGATCCGCGATATTTATTAGTTTGCTTCGTATTACGAATACTTTAGTTTTTATTTCCTAATTAGTTCCCCCCGAAAAAACATATAGATAATATAATATTAGTTAGTAAAATAATAAAGAAGATTAGTAATATTAATTACCTTACCCTATTAGTATTTTATACTATTATATTTTTTTCTACCTTATTAATATTCTAGTCTTTAGAATATAAATATATTAATTTCCGTACGCTTATCGAGCTTCGCTTACTTAAGTCTACCTCTCCGCGTAAGCACCCGCGCCGTACCGAATATGCTTTTCCCCCTAGAGATCGTCTATATATTAGGTATAAAGCTTTACTTACTATATAGCGCTATAGCCCTAAGCGATATCTATAAACCGTTTTCGATAGTTTAGGCGCTAAAGTAGGTATAAGGGAAAACGGGATAGTTAAAAGAGAATATTAGCGCTAGGAGGTAATATATAGTTCTAATATATCGTAGAAGAAATAGGAATTATATATTTTATATATAAAGTATAAAAGACTTATAATTTTATAGCTTAACTACGGTTAGTTATAAATATAAAATACTATATAGAAATTTAATACTATATAAGCCTCTAAGAATCCGAAGATAACTGATAAAAGAACGTTATATTTAACCTAATAACCCTATATCGTACTATTACGAGCTAAGCTATAACGTATTATAAAATGCAAAGTTAGCTTTAACTTATAATATATTACTCGCGTCTATATATATATATCCTATAATATAAATTTTAATACCCTTTGCTCCCGTTAACCTTACTATATATAGTTTAGTTTATAACCTTTATATAGATTATTAATTATATAATATAGAACTCGAAACGTAGGATACTAACGTCTCTTATAGTATTTTCCGTATAGGCTTTTACTATCTACAAAGAAGGCCGTATAAACTAGTAGCTACTACCGATTTGCTAGAGAATAGTAGCGCTAGGAAGAGATAAAAATATCTTTTTAAGGGTTATACGTATATTATTAAATAGTCGAAAATAACTTTTAGAGTTCCGAAGGCCTCTATAGACTAGAGTTATAATAGCGGCTATATAAAGATAGCGGCTACTATCTAAGTAAATAGTGTAACTTAGTTTTCCTTTATAGATAAAATAAGTAAATAAAGTATTTAGCCCTTAAGCTTATCCCTATATTTATTTATAAGTCGCTAATTGTAATTTAAGTCTAAGATATAACTTATAGCTAAAACTTTACTAAACGGAATTATAGCTTTGCTTAAACCTTATACCTTTATATAATAAACTATTTACTAGCCTTACTAATCCTCTACGTAAACTGATACTCGAAATAGTTCCCTCCTACTAAAATATATAAGAGAAGGCCGGAGACTAAATAGACTATTCGATAAAGCCTTCGGGATACCGAAATCCTACTTAGTCTTTTACTTACTATCCTAGGCTATATAATAATATATATATAATAAATCGATCGTTTTTTATAATCGGATTTTTCTCCTTAAGTTATTTCTAAGACTCGGGTTTTTACCTTATATTATACCCGCTATCCTAATACTGCCTTCTTTACTATATCCGTCCCTTAAGAAGCAAACTTTAAAAAATAGCTAGACTATTTAATATACGCCTAAAAAATTCGAAAACTTCCTCTTAGCTATTTAGCTATCCTAGCGCTAATATACCTCGGTATATATCTTACTATCCCGAATTCTATAATAACTATACTTAGAAGAAGTTAACTACTATTCCTTATACTTATTCGTTTTCCCTAATAACGGCGTATAACGTAGCTATATACCTCCCGCGACCCTTCGCCGTATATATCTAAACCCGTCTATATATATTTTATATTCTATCTATTACGATTATAAGTCCGACGTCTCTCTTAGCTTAGAAGCTTAGAATATCTCGTCGCTCCTTATACTTACTACCTAAATCTTTAGAATACCTACCCTACCCGAATACCGCGTAATTAATAATAATAGCGAAAATATATATCTTCCTTACGCTCTTATTAATAAGCTCGGAAGATAATTAGATAGCTCGAAAATAATAGAAAAGTCGAATCTCTAAAGAATAAATTAAGTAATAAAAGGCTTCTTTCCTTTCCGGATCGTAGGGTTCGCGCAGTATACGATACTACTTTAAACTTCCCTACCTTTACTTACGCTGCTATTAGATCTTTTCTAGCAGTTTAATAATTGCTAGATAAGCCGGCGTATATTACCCTAAACTTAATTACCGGGGCCTTTATACTTATCCTATTATCTTAATATTCCCTCTTATAAACCCGAAAAAATATCTATAGATACTATGCCTACTAGTACCTAGGATAGAGTCGTCCTGCCGGGCGGTAGTAACTCGCAAGTTATTATTCGCAGCTTGTAAGCTTATATAGTAGGAAGGTTACCCTCCTCTCTCTTCTATATAAGAGAAAATTTCTTCCCTTTTTATCCTTCGTAGAAATAGTAATAACCTTAAAATACTACTATTACTATTATTATTAGTATTAGTATTATCGGCGGTAGTAGTTTTATCGCACGAAGAATAAAGATAAGTAGAAGCAGAATAACGATAATAACGAGGGGGGGGAAAAAAAAATATCTATCGCTACTATACTCGGTCGCTTACCCCTCTCTAATAAGCTTGTTATTATTACTTTTAGCTCGAACGACGAAGTTAGGGCTAAATTTCTTTAAGTTACCGTCTCTATATATATCTCCTTTATACGGTATATTTTAGTAAATATCTGCTAATTATACGGTAGGACGAGGAATGTCTCTACCTCTCTAGGACGTTATACGATATTACTCTTCGCCTACGCCCGGGCGAGACCCCTATTAAGCTTATCGCTAAGGTAGTTTATCGTCCGTCTTACTACCGGGCGATTATTATCTAAGCTGCCGGTCGGTTCCCTGCCTAGGGGCCTTACGGTCGTCGGTGCCTCCGGCGAGGGAGTATTCCCTTCTCTAGCTACCGGCGCGTGCGCGGCTATTAAAGGGGCGCGTGCGCGTTATATATTTAGGACTCCCGCGGGAGCGCGTGCGATTATTATCGCACTTAGGACGACGACGATAATAATATAGACGAAGATAAGGATAATAACGAAGATATAGATAACGACGAAGATAACGAAGACGAAGAAGATAATAATAAAGAGGAGGATAACGATAGTAAGTATAAGGAGGATAATAATAATAATAATAATAATAATAATAATAATAATAACGATAAGCCTCTCGCCCCTCCTCGGGTACGCCGCCGTTATCGCACGCCGGCGCTTACGTCGCCGACTACGTTATCGGACGACTAGTAAGGGCGGGAGGCGGCGCTAATATTTAATCCGTAGAAATTACTTTTATAAGCGCCTGCGGC
Organism: Ophiocordyceps camponoti-saundersi (nom. inval.); assembly: GCA_003339415.1. Lineage (NCBI taxonomy): Eukaryota > Fungi > Ascomycota > Sordariomycetes > Hypocreales > Ophiocordycipitaceae > Ophiocordyceps > Ophiocordyceps camponoti-saundersi. The sequence continues at coordinate 6,975 of PDHQ01000722.1, forward strand.
GGGATCACTTCGGCAACTACTTCTATCCTAACCGTTATCTTATTTATCTTAACTAGTTATCTAAAAGCGTTATTATAACCCTTCTTCGTTATAGCCTCGGCTAGATTATTTTTTTCCTATCGATTTAGAATATCGCGGTAATTTTCTTTTTTTCGTATAATTTACGTAAGCCTATTATATCGATTATAAGCCTCTTCTATCTTATACTACCTAGGTTAATAAGGCAGCTAGAGCGATTATTACTCCGTATAAGGCTTTAGACGGACTCCGGCAGCTATAGGCTTCTTACGATCTTCTTAACCGCGGCGTTAAGGGCGATATTACTATCGACTACTCGTACGATATCGTATAGTTCGCCCGTAAGCACGCTTCCTATTACTATCTTATACTTCCCCGAGGACTAAAGCCTAATATTACCGTAAATAGAGACTTCGGTCTCCGTACGAGCTATCTCCTTACTTAGAACGATAACGAATCCTATCTACTAGTATAGGTCCTTATTATCCGTAAACTAGCCCTCGCTAAATATCTAGAGCTTCGTACGAAAGGGGTTAAGAGGGATAGAGCTTAGTACTCGATCGGACTTCCCTATATGCCGTCGTACGCGGTTATTTAAGGCGTCGAGTTCTCCTTTTTCGGGGTCTGGACTTAGGTAGCGGCCGAGAGGTTGTCCTTACTTCGGGCTAGCAAATAGATAGGATCTACGCGTCTCGCTCGCGTTACGGAAGGTATGCTTATAGCGCGTCTTACTCGGCCGGGCTAATAATCTATAATACCTATACCTATCCCTTCTATTTTAAGGTAATATTATTACCCTCGAGGCAAACTCGTCCGCAGTTAAATTCTATAAGCGCCTCTAATCTTTGCTAATAATCGAGAAGTTCGCGGGCGATAATATCGTAAAGCTATCTATAATACTCCTTACGATAGGTATCGGCGACGAAGACTTAACTGCCCCGTCGTATAGCTTACCGTGCGAAAATATCTACCTTATAAATCGATATAAAAAAGCACTTAAGAGGACGAATTTCGCGGCTTTTTCGGTAGCGCCCTCCTCTTCGTATAACGATTTATTAATACCGTCGTCGTATCCTTTATATTTAAGGAGGCACGTATCGAATTCGTCTTCCTTACGATTTATTAACTAGTAATCTTCTTCTCGTAGATAAAGCAGCGCTTCTTCGTACGAGGAAACGTGCGACGTTCGTCGAAGCAAACTTACTTAAGTTTCCTTATACTAAAATTCTATAAGGGTAATTTATACGGTAACTAGGGAATCCGCCTAACCGATTCCCTCTATTTATAGTAATATCGTAATATATATACCTATACGAGGAATAGAAAAAAAGAATAAAAAAAATAAAAAAAAAAATAAACTTCGTAAGAGGATATCTAGTTAACGAGTAATAAGTATTATCTACTACGCTACGGCACGCTCTCGTTATCGCGGCGTAAACTTTAGCCGCTACTTCGCCGAGGGTATCCTATACGAGTTATATTTTCCCGATAAGTTCTTTAAGGACTTCGGGCATTAATTTCTTAGGGAATTTTCCTTATTCTATAGTAGACTTTATGCCGGTCTATTTTGTCCGGTATTCCGCACAATTCTTTCCCGTATTAAGATACGAATCAGCTATCGACTAGATCTCGTCCTAAGTCTTATCGGGTCCTATATAATAGAGGTAGTATAATTATACGGGCCTTTTAAGGATATCCGGAAAAATAGCGTGGTACTAATCTTCCGCTTATGCTAATCCTTCGGCGGTACGATATAAATAGCTTAGCTTTAACGTGCAGATATCGTACGGTCGCCTCGAATAGTTCTAGTCCTTCTACTATCCCTTACTAAAAGCTATAACCTTCTCGTACGTAATTAGCTTATCTTAGACTAGTCGTACGCAGCGTAATACGAAAGCCGGGCTTATAGGGATCGTTATAGGGGCTATTAATAGTTCCGGTATCGGCGTTGCTTCGTACGAAGTTATATAGGCATAAGTCTCCGCGCTTTAATATAACGATTTCTCCCGGTACTTAGATATATCGAGGAACTCGTTAATTAGATATCGCGAGTATTTTAACGCTAACTTTATTATTCGTATTATTTTTTTATTTAATCTTAGTATTATTATTCTTATCTATCGGAATTACTTCGAATAGGTACGTATCCTTTCGTATATAATACCTAAGGTAGCCCTCGGGTATAAATAGAGATAAAAAAAAAATCACTTCTCTTACTCTCGTTATCGACGTGTTTATAACTAACGACTCCGTCGGGGTTAAAAGAGTAGTATATTTGCCGCCGCGCGTCTATTAGTTATACTAGCCTTTCTTATTCTTATTATTAACGCAGTTATCGTCGATATTTACCGCTACGGTCCTTAACGTTCGTTACCGCGTTAGTAGTAAGAATAATAAAGGCTAGTATATCTAATAGACCCGCGGCGGCGAATATACTACTCCTTCGCTCCCGACGGTATTATCTATTATAACCGCGTTAATTATAATAATAGCCCTCCTTCGGTAGTAGTCGAGCGTCTCGAGATCTCGGTCTCTCTTAAGCTAGATAGTCGGTTTAAATCCGGCGTAGGGCATTAGTATTTTCACCGTAAAGCCTAGACTAGGTTATACCCCTAAAACGTGCTTATTCTAACTAAGCTAGGGCGACTAATAGTCTTAAATAGTCTCTAGCCGGTACTATCGATTTTATTAGAACTACTACTCGCTAGAACTAATCCTATGCCCGTAAGTTTACTATAACCGTCTATATTATTAATCTAAAAACTAATTTACGAATTATAGCGGCGCTAAGTTAGCGTTTAAGAATAACGGAGCTAAAGCCTTTTTATAAGGAATTATACCCTAGGTATTTATCTAGTAGATATAGCACTACCTAGCACCGATTTACGAACTATCTTCGTTATAAATATCTCTTACCTATATAATTAGGCTAACTGCCTTTTCGGCGAACGAGAAACCTACTCTTCTTATCTTATATCGCCTAAGCTACGGAATACTAGCCGATATAAACTATAGCCTCTTACTACTAACCGGCTAACCGTTATAATATAGTATATTTCTACTTTTCTATAAACGCTATCTTATAACTAGCCTATAGTTATTCCTAAGAGCGTAAGTATAGATAACTTACGATAAAGTCCTTTCTAAAAGCGATATCTAAAGCTTATACTGCGCTCGGCGCTTAATATATTTTTTATAATTTACCGCTATTTCGGTTATTACCTATTTGCCTTTAGATATCTTATTAGGTCTAGTTTTCTTTATAGGGGGGGGGGGGGGGGCTAGCGGTAAAGGCCCTGCTAGAGGAACTTATTCTAATAGTCGTTATAGTACCCCTAGGCCTTTTTACAA
>PDHQ01000723.1:0-10333 GCA_003339415.1 Ophiocordyceps camponoti-saundersi (nom. inval.)
AAGGAGAAAAGAAACTTAGTTTCTTAAAAAGTAGAAAAAAGATATTTTATTTTATTTCTAGCTTATTAAAATAACTATAATATTAAGATTTTTATATAATATTCTCTTTATAATAAAGTTTCTTATAGAATTTATTTTATATTTTTATCTTTTATATTTATAAGTTAATTTAAATATTAGTATTCTAAAAGTTTAGTATAAGGTAGGAGTTTTAAGTATTTTTTAAAAATATTATATAAATATTTAAAAATATAATAAAATAATAAATATAAATAAAATAAGGCCTATTTTATTATATATAGAATATAACTTATTATAGCTTTTTTTAAGCTTTATATAATACTATTAATTTATATAAGGGAAATTTACTAATATTTTTATATCTTTTTATATAATTTTTTTAAAATTAAGAAAAAAATATTAAAAAACTAAGAAAAACTATATTATACTTATAACTTACTAATTATCTTATAAAAGTTTTTTATTTATTTATTTATTTATTTATTTATTTATTTATTTATTTATTTATTTATTTATTTATTTATTTTATAGTTTTTTTACTATACTTTTTCTTACTTTATAATATTAATTTCTTCTTTAAAATTCGTAGTTTCTTATTTTCTTAGCTTTTATAAGCGTTATTTATTATTCTTAATTAGAAAAATTATATAAATCTATTTTTAGAAAAAATTATAAAAAATTATAAATGATTTTTTTAAAAAAATCACTTATAATGTGATTTTTTTTACGTGATTTAAATCACGGATAAAAAAAATCACTTATAAGTGATTTAAATCACGGAAAAAAAAAATCACGAAAAATTACTTATATAATCACTTATAAGTGATTTTTTTCTAACCCTGGGGCTAAGTAAGTAGCTAGTAAGATAAATAATAAAATTATTACTATAAAGTAATTTTTATATATTTATTATAAGGCCGAAAGCTCTATCTCCCTTATCTATCTTACTTTTATAAAATAATATTATAAGGTTAAATTAGTATAATTATTTAAGTAAAAGAAACTAATATATAAGTTTAGCTATAAATTAAGAGTTATTAAGCGCTTTAGTAAGGTTATACTAATCCTATATTAGTTACTAGTTAGCGTTAAGGAGTAGCTTATTTTTATAAGTAAAAGTATAGTTAAGAAAGATATATAATATTATCTTATCGCTATTATTATAAGGGTAATATCTCGAAATTACTTTAAGGACTTTATAAGCTTAAAGAAAAGAATTAAATTTAATATATCTAATTTAAAGTTATATAAGTATTATATTAATAAACTTAGGAAATCTTTCGTAAATACGTAAGGCGGTCCTAGCTTTAAGCTATAGCGGTTTATTAATAAAGTAGCTATAAGATTACTTATATTTCTTAAGCTTACTTTCTTAGGAATATTATTAGAGGAGCTACTCTTTTTAAAGTTTAATATCGAAATTATATCGTATACGTTTAGCCTCTAATTCGGGTTTAGTTTATATCTTATAAAATTCCTTTAAGTCTTATAATACTTAATATCTTTATTAATAGGGGCGCCCCTTATACTTATATCTAACTTACTTAGTAGCTTTCTTTATTATAATATAGATAAGGTTTACTATACTTATATATTAAAAGTAATAATAAATATAAGCTATTTAGTAAGTAAAATATAAGTTAAGGGGGGGGATAAAAGCCTCTATTTTAATATAATAAAAAGGGGTAGCCTTATAAGCTCCGGTAATAGCTTTTAAGTATTTAAACTATTCTATAGCTAGCGCCTTTATAATAGGGCTATATAGTTTCCCCCTTAATTATATAAGTAAAATAAACTAAAATATACTAAATATAATCGCTAATCTAATAGCCTTAATATATACCTCCTTTACTCTTAATAAAATATAACCTTATATCGATATAGTAATTCTAATAAAAGCTAAGTACTAGCGCTTAAGTTTAGTAGCGAGTTTTAAAAAGTAAGATTTTTATTAGAATTTATAATATAATTAGATTTTTAAAAATCTTACCTTTTATATAAGCTATATTATCTTTATATTAAGCTAAAGCTAAGTTATATTTACTTTCCTAGCTTTCGTAAAATATATTAACTTACTTTTAGCTAGCTAAAAAGTTATTTTATATTTAAGGGCTTATTATTTATAAATTCGCTACGCTTACTTAAGTTAAAGGAGTACTTAGGCCTTATTATATCTAATATTAAGTATATTAATATTATTAGTAAAGCTTACTATAAGTAGTTTAGTTATTAAGTTTAGATATTAATATAATAAAAATATATATAATAAGAAAAGAACTAGTAATATAGGGGATTTTTAAGGGACCCCTTATTAAATTAAGAAAGCGTTATTAAGCTTATAGTTAAACTTAAATTATAAAGTTTTAGTAGTAAGATAAAAATAAATAAACGCTATAACTTATTTAGGAAAGCTTAGGTAATTAAGAATAATTATTAGCTTATTATAAGAAATATAGTTAAAAGCTTTAGTAAAGTTTAGTAAAAGGAGCGAGGTAATGCCGCCTTAATTTTAAATAATTTTAATAATTTTAGTAAGTATAAGAACTATAATATTAGTAAAGTATTATAGCTTATTACTTATTTAGCTATTTAGAAGGATATTAGCTATTTTCGCTATAAATGCTATTTTCCTAATAATAATTATTTTTAAAATTTTCCTTATTATATTAAAAAGCGAAATTAGCTTATACCTACCTAAGGTATAATATATAGCTAATAGTTTACTTACTTTATAAATAACTATAATATTAAAAGCTTTAAATCGTAATAGGAAATAGCCGCTATTAATATAGCTTTAAAAGATTTTTTAGAAAACTTAGATAAAGGGGGGTTTATATCTTTTTAGAAACCTAACTAAAATCTTATTAAGGCTAGCGGACTTCTATAAAGCGATTAAGAAAAAGGCAAAGTAAATATTATTAGTAATAATTAAGCGTTTAATATAAAAAAAAGGGAAAAGTTTATCTAAAATAAGAGGAGGGGCTAAGGCGGTAAAAATAAAGAAAAATTACTAGCTAAATAAAATCGCTTTATCTAAGAAAGTAAATATTAAGTTTAAGTTAAAGCTTTTTTATAATATTAGTATATATATAAGCTTTAGCAGGGCCTAGCTTTAAAGCTAAGCTTAATATTTTATTATCTAAAATATTATTAAGTTTATTAAGATATTATTAAGGAAATTACGCTAGGCGCTATAGCGGGCTACGCTAATTGCAGATTTCTACGCTTTTATTACTTCCTAATAATCTTATTAGTAAAAGTTAATAAAGTTAGCTCTCTAATACTTTTAGGCCCGCTTAGCGGCCGCTATAATAGCCGCTATCGCCTAATTTTACTAGTTTTATATTATAAAATATATATAGATATATAATAATACCGTAATCTTTACTATTATTTTTAGCTATTTATATAATAAGGTAATTACTTTTTTTATATTTTTAGGTATAAAAGTATAATATAATTTAAGCTTAAGTTAGTTCTATACTTTAGCCGCGAGTATATTTAAGTAAAAAAAGCGCTAGATCTTAGTTAATATAATATTAAGGCAGAGGTTAGTATTTATATAGATAACTTACGAAATATAATTAAAGCTAATAAAGTTAAGGTTATTTCCTTAATATATCGTATAGTAATTTAGCGTAGCTTAAGCTAAGTTAATAATATTAGTTTATTTATTATATATTTCCTAGGTAACTTTACTTAGAGGTATAATAAATTTAAGATAAAGGCTAATTATAAGATTAAGGAAATTAGCTATTTTAAAGGAGGACCTTTTATAATAGTTTTATAAAAAGTAATAAAGGTTAAAATTGCTATATAAAAAAGTAGCTATTAGGGTTAAGTTAAGGTAAAGAAAGTTACGCTATAAAAAGGGGCTAGATTAAATTACCGATAAGAGTAAGTAAATAAATATAATTCATAATAAAAGTATAATATAAAAAAGGATAAAAGCTATATTAAGTATAATAAAAAGTATTTAAAGGGAGGGGTCTAGTTATTTATAAATATAAAAAATCGCTTAGTTACTAAAGTTTATAAGTTTATATAATAAGATACTAGGAAGTAAAAGGTATCTAAATTAGTTATATTATAATTTTTATAAATAAATAAAATTATAGCTAATAAAGCTATAAAGCGCGATATAAATAAAATAATTATACTTTTATATATTCTAAAAAAAAGTTTTAATCTTTATTAGAAATAGGGGAGGTAAAGGTTTATAATTATATCGGGGTAAAGGGGGGGGGGGAAAAAGGGGTAGGGGGGGGGGGGGAGGAGGGTATAATAAAAGGGGAAAGGGTAAGAGGGGGAGGATAAGTTCCCTAAGCTCTACCGCTACCTTATCCGCTATAAGGTCCGGGGGTAACGCTGCTCTCGCCTTAGCCTTTTTTTAATACTAAGGCGGGCTTATCGTTTATATTAAAGTAAAATATAGCTTATAACTATATAGGAGCTATATATAATTACTTCCGGAACTAAACTTTAGTAAAGCTATTACTAGTTTAAGATTAAGTTAGCTAAAAGTAATCTTAAAACTTATAAGGTTAGTATACGTAATTATTATATACTTAGTTTTAGTATATTTTTACGGTAAGGTAGTTTCGGGATTACGAAATATAGTTCCCTTTATATAAGATATAGTTTTTAGTATTAATTTTAGTAAGGGCTAAATATACGCTCTCCTTTTCTAAGTACGCTATAGCTATATATATTTTATAATATAGCTACTTTTAGTAATATTTTGCTATATACTTATATTAGTAATATTAGTAATATTATTAAGGTTATACTACGTTATTATAAACTTCTATATAAGAGATTTCTATATTTATAACTAAGCTATTTTATATAAGTTTATTAGCGTTTATTATATTAGTAATTTCTAAAATAATATAAGTACGCGTAGCTCCCTTATTATAAAGCTAAAGCGCTTAAACTTAAGTAATATTAACTTTATTATATTTCTTAATTTATTATAAGAGTATATTTTAGTTATTATAAGTAGCCCTTACTTATACTCTTTTCGCTATAATAAAGAAAGTTTTCTAGCTATAAACCGCCTTTTTACTAAAAATAATAAGGATTTACTTAACTAAGCTTACTTATTTTTTATATTCTAAATAGAATATAATTATTATATTTTTACTAAGGAGTTATCTTATAGCTAATATAGCCTTATATTTTAATATTATATTTATAGCTTATATAATCTTTTATAAAGTTAGTTATAAAGTATTTACGTTAATTATAATATTTTTTATAAATATAGTAATTTCTTTATTAAAGCGACTAAAGATAAGTTTAATTATTATACCGCTAGTAATAGCTACGGAAGCTTATAATAGCTAAGTTAAATTAGTATTAAGGCTAATAATTTATAGGAGTATTTTTTATATAGCTTAAGTAACTATTTTCTCGATTAACTTAGTAATCTTAAGTAAAAGTTAAGTAACGTTTTAGTTTAAAAAAATTACGAATTTCTTACTAAGTTTAGCTCTAAAAGCTATTATAATATTCTAAGTATTAGAGAACGCCGCGGTAAGTATTACCGCGGCTAGTTTATTATAAGCTTTTTTTATATCGCTATTATAAAGGTCCTATACTTACTCCGCTTCTCCTCTTATTCTAACGCTATTATTATATTATCCTTAGCTAGATTAGGGGTATTATAAGGATTATCCTAGTCCCCGCGTACCCCTATCTATAATTATAGGCGCGTTACCTGCCCCTTAGGCCCCGGCCGAAGCCGCTACGGGCGCTATTAACTCTTTCTCGGTAATAAATATATAGTAAAGAGCGAAAGATTAAGTAACGGGTCTTATCCTATTTTCGTAAAAGGTTATTATTAAAGTAATTAGAAGTAAGTTTAATTCTTATATATTTATTAATAAAAATAAACGCTTTTAAAAGGCGAGTTTAATTAATATAAAAACTAATAGTTTATAGAAGTATTTTCTATAAAGCTTAGGTAACTATTCTTTTAATTAACTTTATAATTTTAAGTAAAAATTAAGTTTTAGTTTAGTTTAAAATAAATATATATTTTTTTATAAAATTTAGCTTTAAAAGCTATTATAATATCTTAAGTTTAAAAAAATTTTATAGCTAATATTATTATAATAAGCTTATAATAAATATTTTTTATATCGCTATTATTAGGGCTTTATACTTAATCTGCTCTTTTATTTTAATATTATTATTAAATTATCCCTAACTAGACTAGGGGTGCTATAAGGACTAATTTAGTTCTCGCGCTCCCCTATTTATAATTATAGGAATATTGCTTACTCTTTAAGCCCTAGCCTTAGCTGCTACGGGCATTATTATTATCTTCCTAAAAATAAATATAATATAAGGAGCGATTTACTAAGTAATAGGTTAAATTTTATTTTTATAAAAAGGTTATTTATAATAAATAAGATTTTAGTTTAAACTTAACTTTAAATTTTACTTATTTTAAATTATTTTTAATAATTATATAAGATTTTTAATATAAAATATTTTATTAAGTTTAAATAAAAAGTTTTTTATAAGAAAATTAATTTAATAAAATATAAAAGATAAATATAATAAAAAGAGAAAAATAGAAAATATAATAATAAAATAAAAATAAGCTTTACTTACTTTTTATATAAGAAACTAGCTTTATAATAAGATTTTTTTAATAGTTAAAGTATAGTTAAAATATTTATTAAAATACTTATATTACTAGCTTATAAAAAATATAATATATATTAAGTATATATAATATATATTATAAAAGTTACTATCTTTATATAAGGAAAGTAAAAAATAAAAAAAAATATAAAGAGAAGTTAAACTTAAAATAATACTAATCTAAGATTAATATAATATAATATAATAAATATAGTTAATATAAAAGAGAATCTTAAAGATAGAAAAAGAGAGCTAAAATATATATATAATATATTAATTATTTTATACTTTTATCTAAGAAAATAATTATAAATAAAGTTATAAAATTAATTATTTATAACTTAATTAGCTAAAATATATAAAATTAAAAATATAACATTTTTTAATATTATATAATTTAAGTAATTTACTTAAACTTAGTTTTTTAAATTAATATATATAAAGTTTCTTATAATTATTAATTTATTTAATATAATAAGAATAAAAATATAATATTAGATTTTTAATAAGCTTAAGTTAGAAACTTAACTAGTATTAATTTATAATAAAGCTAATTTATTTTAGTTAAATAAAAAATTTCTATTACTTAAAACTGAAGTTAATAATATTAGCTAAAATATTAGCTTTACTTTACTTAACTTTAATTTAGCTTAGAAATAAAAAAGTAATTTAAATAATTAAAGTTATTAATATATTATTATTAAAAAGCTATAATTATTATTTTTAATAATTTTAACTAATATTTTACTAGTATTTAATAATTTAAATATTTTATTATTTAATAATAATTTATTATAAGTTATTATTATTCTTTTATATTTTTTATTTAAAATTTAATTTATAATTTATTAAAACTTACTTTACTTTTAACTTAAAGTTTTTTTAATTTTAAATTAATCTTAGTAAATACTTAATATATTTAATTTATAATATTTTATAAAAATTAAAAAAAGTCTCTTATATTATTATTATTTAATTATATTTAAAGTACCTTAATAATATCTAAACTTTTTATAATATATAAATTAAAAAAAATTTATTAAAATAAAGTAAACCTTATTAATTATATAAGAAAAAAACTATTATATACTTATATAAAAATATAATAATAGCTATTAAGGTTTGATACTTTAATACTTTTCTATAAAGCTAACTTTATTAATATAAATTAACTTAAAAAGTTTTAAAATATATATAGTATATATATTTAAGGTTATAGTTTATATATAGCTTACGCGTAGCTTACGCGTAGCGCTAACTAATTATATATATTTATATATACCCCGCGCCTATTATATACGTAAACTTAACTAAGCACCCTTATATAACTTAGCTATTTAAGCATAGCTTAAATCTCTTATATATTCTACTACTTTAAGGAAAAAAGTATTTCCGGTCGCAGTATATATATATATAAGGTATAAGTTAAAATATCCCTTATATAAAAAATTTTTCTTCCTCTTTTTTTTCTCCTTAAGCTAATTATATTATTTTTCTTATTAAGTAATTTCTTTATTTATACTTATTAGTTTATTAGCTTATTCTTATATTCTTATATTAAAATATTTAACTTTTATATATTTTATAAACTCTGCGCTTATAGCGATATAGATATAGATTTCTTATTTTTATATTATAAGCGGACTCCGCTCCTTTTATTACTTTATAGCGATAGCTAGCCGCGCTTAAAGTAACTTTAGGGGGGGAGGGCGACGCTATATAAGTTAATCGTAACTATAAAATTTTTTTACTTAGAATATAACTTTACTCTCAATTATAATAATCTTAAACTTAAGAGTTTATTATATTTATTACCTTATTAAAAGCTAAGGTAAATATTAGTAAAATTATTTTAAGAAATACTTTTATCTTTATATAAGTAATTATTAAATAAGTAGCGGAGTTTAAGAAAGTTTAGGGAGGCGCTCCCCTTACTCTAACTTTATTAGTTAGTAATATTTTTTTAGCTATTATAGCTATAGCTTCCTTTTTTTATAGCTTTAGGGGGAGTAAAACTTTTTTAATATAAGCTATAACTATAGCTAGGGTTTAAAATTAGTTAGTCTTTAGTTAGTTAGGACTAACTAAAAAAAGTCCGGACTAAAAGTACGTACCTTTTAGTTAGTCTTTAGTTAGTTAGCCTAAGGACTTTAGTCAGTCCTTAAATATAAGGACTAACTGACTAAAGACTAAAGACTAAAAGGACTAAGCTTTTAGTTAGCTTACGTAAGCTAATTTAATCTAAAACAAATACTAATAAATAGCGCGATAAAAATAATATATAGAAATTTAAGTTATTTTTTTAATTAGACTATTATTAAGCGAGGAAAAAATTCTTTAATCTTATATATTAAAAAGAGAAATAAAATCTAATAATAATAATAGTAATAACTAATAACTTAATAAATAATAGTAAAATAAATAATAAAGTTATAAAATAGCTTTATAAAAGCTTAAATATAAGTTAAATATACTTACTTATTAAAAATCTTTAGCTTTATAAAATTATTAATATATAACGAGTTAATATTAATAGAAAATTATATTATTAGCTAGAAAAACTTATATAATAATAAGTAAAAAAAACTAGCTATAATAGAAGACTTATAAGCTTTAATCTTCTTCTTCTAAAGCTTTATTTTCCTCTTCTTTAATTTCTTAGAAATTATTAAGTGTTAAATTCTAATTTTTAAGCAGTATTAACTACTCTATAGTTTCCGGTTTAAGGTTATTCCTCGATAACGTAATTATATTACCGGATATAGAAAATATAGCCTTAATCGAGGCTAATATAGCCGGAATAGCTAAAAATTTTCGGGCTAAAATTATAAGAGTAGGGAAGCGAAAAGCGTTATTTTTCTAATATAAAAGCGGGTTACTTTAAGAAATAATTAGTAAATAAATAATAAATAAAGAGAAAAAATTATAAAAAAACTTATAACTATACCTTAGAAGGTAAATAAGCTTCTAAAAGGTATTATTTTAATTCTTTATTAGTTTCTGCTTTTTTAAACTTTAAACTAAAGTTAAAGTCTTCCGAAATAGATATTCTAAGACTTCCTAAGTCTATTTCTTTATTTTCTATAGTTTTATAGCTAAAAATAATTAGTAAAAATTTTAAAAAAATATAATCTTACTTATAGGTTAAATTCCTCTTGAAAAAGATATAAGATATCTTTTTTATAGCTAAATAGTAATAAAGAAAGCCGTCTTCTTTAAAATAAATATCCTTATACTATAGGTTTAGGATAATAGCGAATAAATAAGGGCGGAAAGCGTATAAGTCGTTTTTTTTAAGTTATTTTAGAAAATACTTCTTAAGCTTTTTTAAGCCCTCTATTATATAGGCTTTAAAGGTACTAGAATAAGAAGACTAAAAAGTAGTTAGTAAAGTATTTTAAAAAATAAAAGAAAGAAAAATACCTAGCTTTTTTCGAAGCTAGAAAATTCTTTATATAGTTTAGTAAGCTGATTAAAAATCTAATAAATAAATAGTAATCCTTCCGAGCTTATTATATAGAAGTGCCCTTATAAATAAATAGAAGGGGTTAAAAAAACGTTAAAAATAGCTTTAAAATCTTTTAAAGCTTCCTATTCCTTATTAGAAGGGAATATTTTTTTATACTCTTTATAATCTATTAATTTAAAAACCTAT
>PDHQ01000724.1:0-10314 GCA_003339415.1 Ophiocordyceps camponoti-saundersi (nom. inval.)
AAAAGTATTATCTTTAACTTTTTATTAAAAAAGAAGTAAAATAGCTAAAAATATAAAAAAAGTACTATTTAGAAGCGCTTTTAATAAGGTTTTTTTTAAAAATATAAAAAAAAAAATTCACGCTAGTAACTAATTTTTTAGTCTTTAGTTAGTTACTAACTAACTAAAGACTAAAAGTAACTAACTAAAATTAGTTACTATAAGGACTTTAGTTAGTTAGGACTTTTTTTAGTCCCTAAAAATAAAGACTTTAGTTAGTTAGTCCGGACTAACTAAAAAAAGACTAAAAAGTCACTGATTAATTTTAAACCCTAAAGATACTCGATAGCCGGATATATTATTTTTATTAGTATAGGCCCCGTATATTAGAAATCGAAACGGCAGACGCTTATAACGCTATCGTTAACGGAGGCTAAATTTATTAATTTAACGTTTATAAGTATAAGCCTAATTTAGATAAATAAGATTTTTAAGAACTTAAAGCTACTATAGTAATAGATACTTATAATTATATTTACCGATAGCTTTAACGCTAAAGCTATCGCTTTTAATAAGTTTAAAGTAGCCCGAATAAGGTATATTAATATATAATATAAATAAGTTATTAATCGCGTAGAAAAGCGATTTTTTACGATCTAGTATATTAGCATAGCTAATATAGCTATAGATAGCCTTATAAAGCTTTTATAGCGTTTCTAATATGCTAAATTTATCTATATATTATATTTTTCTAACCCGAAGATTACGATCTTACCCTCTAAGGCTAAAAATAATATAAAGGGCAGCCCTCGTGCGCTATTAGATAAGCTTAGGGCGCTTAATAATAAAGCCCGCGATACCCTTATGCCTCCCGATAACGATAGCACTAATACCGAACGAACTAATTAATTAAATCGAAAAACTAATAAATAATATAGTATAAGATTTCTATTACCGGGGGATCCTATACCTAAAAGGGGGATCTTAAGGAAGAAGAGTAATTAACGTTACGCTATAGCTATTAATTAAGATAGGACGGATAGTTTTAGAAAAGTAGGTATCGATTAAGAGAGGATAGATAAGGCATATCGCGATTATTAGCCCTATCGTTAGCCCGGCTTCGTGCCGCTACCGATCCCGTAATATATACCCTTTAATACGCCTCTAAGCGATTATTATAGCCTTAAGAGTATTAATAGTAAGCACCTTTAGGCCCCTTACTATTAGATATATTAAATCGCATAACTTTAGTAATATTTCCCTACTAAGCGATACGAATAACGATACCTCTCTCTATATATATATATATTACCGTAAGGCTTATAGCCTATCTTTAGCCCCTAGCCTAAAGAGGAATTTTCCTTTAAATTAGGCCTCTTAATACCCTTTATATAAGCGTTTTAACCTTCTTAATAGCTTAGATTAACCTATTTAAGGCCCCTTAAGAGTAGCTTAGAGAGGCCTATTCTTACTATTTTCTACTATTTCCTTTACTAATCGACCGATCTAGAACGGAATAACCCTATCCGGAACCTAATTTAATCTCTTAGATCTTATTTTTATTGCGTTTTTAAGCTATTTAAGCCCTCTGCCGGCCCTTTGAGAAAAGCCTAAAAACGCTATTTTTGCTATTTTGTTATTTTCCGCGCTTTGCGGCACGGGATGACTATTTTCCGCTCGTTTGAGCGGGCCTAAAGGGGGGTGTTGAGGGGGTTCACGTGACCAGCCCCGCTAGACCTCGCCCACAGGCACACAACCTAGCCTAGCCATCCTAGCCTAGACCTAACACACATAATACACACACATCAGTGCACCCACCCGATGGCCTGTGCCCACCTTGTGTCACCATACCTACCTAGTAGGTACCTACCAACTAGGTAGGTACGTACCCCACTCACCACCTACTACCTCTCTCTCTCAGGCAGCGTGACAAAGCACTTCAACTTCACTCCACCATCCATCATCTCACGCGTCACGACGACGAAAAGCAAGTGGCGAATCTTCACCAACTGGGCTCGCTTTTGCGGGCGTGCTATCACGACTTCTTCTGCTGTATCTGCTGTATCTGCTGTATGTTCTTCAGCTTTGCCCCCTCTCTCACGTACCGTCTTCAACTAATGTATGTTCATGCAGCAAAAGTCACCCGCAACCAGGCAAATTCACGTCCTCGACTACCTACCTACCCAAGCAAGTTTCGATACATCTTTGACACTTGTCTCGACGGGCTGCTACATCCTCGTTGTCCACGGATAGCTTCGGTCGTCACGCAGACATAGAGAATCATCTCGCAGAGATGGATAAGCTCGTCAAAAGCGGACGCGCTCTCTACGCCGGCCGCGAGTTCAAAAAGGCTCTCATCAACTTCACCCGCGTGCGACTGGTTCCTCTCCTCCCTTAATCTCCCTCCACGCTCACCTTTAGCAACATAGGCCATGCATCTGTGCCCTTGCAATATGAATCGCAAACGGAAGCGATGCTCCTGCAAGGACTATGAAGCCGTCGTCAACCGCGACGGCTCCATCTATGAAGAGGCCATGTTCAACTGCTCGTGTGACGCGTCTAAGCTCTTTTCCAAGTGTCAAGACCTTTTACACATAACCGCGCTTGACTCTCGCGCCGCCTCATTCGAGGCATTGGAGGAGTTGGACCGCGCAGAGGCTGATGCCAAGTGGATGCTTGAGCTCGCCCCTAGCCTTCCACAAGTACAATGCTCCTTTTGCGCCCCGGACGACCGTTGTGCTTGGCTGACTATGTCAAGGGCTATCTACGCCTTGGGAAAATCGCCCGTTTGAGAAAGAATTCCTGGCTCGCCTGGAAGATTTATAGCGCCGGCGTTGAGGCCAATAAGCATGCTCCCCTGGAGTCTTCTTACCACCTTCAAGTATGAACCACCCTCCGGTATCCCCGCACTTGGCCCTGGGCTGACCAATATGGATCAGAAATTGAAGGATTTCCTGAAGCCACTTCAGATGCACTTCACGCGAAAGGACCCCATGAACCTGCCTTTGGAGATTATCCACGAGATCTTCTTCAGCGTAAACGTCGTCGACTTGACGTATGTTGACGTCGTATTCTAACAATTCTATTGTAACTTGCTGACCCAGTCCCAAAGGAAATGCCTTCGCGTGTCCAAGACCTGGAAGCATATCCTGACAAGCGGCCAAAGCCAACGCCTTTGGCGCCAGCTCGTCTTTCTTGAGCCTCCGCCTCGTACGCTCTCGGCCCGAGCAATCAAGGCACTTGTCGGACGCTCCGGCAACACCGTGCGGCGCATCGTCATCAGGGATCTGAACAAATTCAAGCTAAACCATGAAAAGCTCATCGCACTATTGTGGCACTCGCGAAGTCTGGAGCATCTCGATATCACCTATGCGTGGGGGGCAGTCGCCCTATTTCCTTACCAGCCGGGCTCCTACGAGAACCTCCGCTCTTTGACAATGGACACGCGTCACGAACACCATACGTGGTCGTCAAGTCAATTTGAGGATCCCGCAAATTTTCTGCCCATTTCCCGCGCCCCGAGAGAAAGGACTCTTCTGCCCATCGAACTCGTCTCGTGCGCCGCCAGCTGCCTCGAGCATCTTGACCTCTTTGACATACCCCTGGGGTGGACGTCTGGCGACCGCATTCCCAACTTTCCCAGGCTGAAGACGATACGGCTGCAAATGGAACATTTCTCTCGCGACATGAGCTTCCCCATTGTGCGTTGCCCCCCCCTCCCCCTTTCCCGGGTTCGTCGTCGTGTGCTCGAAGACACTGACAGATGTCTAGTTCACCCTGGCCAGTAAGACTCAGCAGCTCGAACAGCTGTGTGTCAACAAGATGTTGCTCACATACAATGACAGTCAACTGTCGCAGCCCGGCTGGCACGATCTGTGGCTCAACCTCAAGGCCTTTGTCTTTCGGATGCCCTCGATCACAAGATCTATTGACCCCTTCGAGACAGTCATGTGCATCATGCTGTTGCACAGCATCCAGCTAGGCAATGGCTTCCGCCATCTCGATCTGCATATCCCTTACGAGAATCGCGGCGGACCGGAGAACCATGGTTTCTTCTTGTACAGCGTCAGAGAGTTGGGCTCGATGAACGGGGCGCTCGCGGAGGTTGTCAGTCGCATGCCGTACCTGCAGCAGTTCTCGAACCTGCGCTCGCTCAGGCTGGAGAAGCTGTCGCAGGACCCCTTTACGATGCGGAGCATGTTGCAGGACGCCATAGCCGGCGGCGAGTTTCGCGAGTTTGACATCGTCTTCCCCATCAGCGGTCTCAACGACCCCCAAGGCGAGTCTTCCGCCCAACACCTGAGGCGCTACGACTGGCTCCGCGGTCTCCGGTCGCTGCGCTACATCGGCCTTTCGCGTTTCTTCTTCACCCGCTACGAATGCGCCCTCGAGGAAAACCCACTGCCGGCCTTCCTCGCCTCCTTCCCCAACCTGGTCGCGGTCAGCCTCCATCCCGAGTTTATGCCGTCAGACGACGCTTACCTTCTCTGCTTGCGCATCATGTCGGAGACGTCGGTCAAGACCCTTTACCAGACTTGCGTCAGCGGTTCGGTCATGGATAGCATCTCGGCTCGGGGTGCCGATCTTGGCGTCGAGGTCGTTTGCGGTCGGCAGCCGCGTCAGTGGCCTGTTCCGCTGGAGGAGTAGTAGTTTTGGGGACGTGTCACGGAGGCGCGACGATGGTTCTTCTTGTCTTTACCTTTTGACCCCTTTGACCCCCCTGTTTTTTTGCCCTTTTGCTTTTATGTCTGTTGTTTTTGTTGCTTTGCTCTTGTGTCTGTTGCTTTGATTGTTTCTTTTCTGGTTTTTTAAGTCGTCTCTTGTTGTGCTCTCGTTGATTTGATGTCACCTGGCAGCATTTTCCGTCCATCAGAGGGTGGATAAGGAGAGCAGGGCGAAGGAAGCAAGGCGAATAAGGCGAATACAGGGAGAAAGGGCGAAGAAGGGGAGGAAAGGCGAATAAGGAGAGAAAAGGCGATTAAGGAGAGAAAAGGCGTGCAAGGGGAGAAAAGGCGTGCAAGGAGGCTACGAATGTATCGAGAGCTCCAAAGTCGATGCAGATAAAACGCCGTAAATGCTCAATTGTAGATCACTGTACAGAACATAACCCAGGCTCATCCGCCGTCTATGATGAAAACCCCCAGACCCGTCTTCCCCTACATGTCGAATCTAGAGCAAGATGCAAAATAAAAAGGACAAGGAAGAAGAGGGAGAACAAGAATGAACAACAATGACCACCTCCCCATTTACGCCGCACGAAAGGCATCCCGTCATCAAGTTACAACGTCATTCGCAAGCAGGTTCGCCGAGCGGATTGCCTCCTCCTCCTCCTCCGCCGAGGTCAGCCTGTGCGAGACCGAGGGCCCTCTTAGCAGCGAGGAGGAGCTCAAAGGCTTCGAGCTTGACCTCTACACGGAGGTAGCCGAGCCAAGCTGCGAGGAGATTGAACGCGTTCGAAGGCCAGAGGAGGGATCCCCTGGCGGCGATGCAATCGAGCTGTTCGTAGAAGACGGTGCGGGCGCAGTAGCGGGCGAGGATGAGAAAGGTGCGGATAGGACCGTGGCGGGTCTTGAGGTTCTCGTCCAGGCTTCGGGTGAGGTCGTTGGTCTTCAAGATGAGGAGGATGATGCGCGGCACGCGGCTCAGCATCTGGACGAGGTCTACGATGAGGCCTTCCTGCAGGGCGCCGCTCATGGACTGCTCCTCGTCGGCGGAGCGCGTCTCGAGGATGGAGCCCCGGCCGCTGATGACGCTGAAGTCGCGGCCGGTGATGGCGGAGGCGAACAGGGGAAAGTCTTGGTCTCCGATGCCGGCCACGTCTCGGGAGTAGCGGCGCATGCGGTCGACGTCGCCGTCGATGACGGCCAGCCATAGCTTTGCGTACGACCGGCGAAGCGGGAGGGGGATGTCGCGATAGAGGCCGTGGTCGTAGAGGATGACGTCGAAATTGGGGCCGGACCGGAAGAGGTGGTTGCGCCGGGAGTCGTTTTTACGGATCGCGAGGTTGCCTCCGTGGGGGTCGCAGTGAAGGGGAGCGCCGTCGCCGAAGATCATCTCGTTGAAGATGCGGGCGAGGGTGGCGGCCACCTCATCTCTGTCGATGCCGTTGCTGTCGAGGTATTCGAGGTCATCTGGCCGGCAGCCGGATTCGCGGGCCATGACGAGGATGCGCTTCTTGGCCCAAATGACTTGCGGAATGATGAGAGGCAGGGCGGGGACCTTTTCAAAGTGAGCCTTCATGCGCCGCGCGTTCTCGGCCTCCTCCTGAAAGTCGAGCTCCTTGGGGAGGGAGAGCTCCATCTCGGAAGAGAGCCATTCCAGGTCATACTCGGGAAAGAAGCGCTTGAGCGTCGAAAAGGTGAACTTTGTAAGGGCGAGGTCGAGAGGAGCCCAGGTCTGAAGATCGGGATGTTGCACCTTGACGGCCACCCTTCGGCCCGAGTCCTTGATGGTGGCGAGGTGAACCTGAGCTAGGGAGGCGGCGCCGATGGGCTCTTGATCGAATTCGGAGAAGTAGTCGCAGAGCTCTTTGCCGGTATCTCGACGGAACATGTTTTGGATAGATTCGAAAGAGGAGACGGGACATTGGTCCTGAAGCGGGATGAAGGTCGTCGTCCACTCTGGCGGGAGGAGATAGTTCATGGCGCTCTGGGGGGAGGGGAAGAGAAGGGATGTCAGCTTCTTCGCGTATGCATGGATATGCCGATAGAGGATTGCTTTCAAGGTTGATTAGCGTATTATATCCATACCAGATGCTGTCCCAATTTGATGAAGATGCCGCCATTTTTCTCCAAGACGCGAAGGGTTCGTTCAGCGCAGCGTTTATGGCAGGCCTTGAGCATATCGCCACCTTGGTCATCGGCGGCCGCCTTGGCATTGAGAGTGGTGCGATAACTAGCAATGAAGGGGGTCAGTCAATCCAGCCAAAATAGGAGGAAGAAGAGGCGAGGCTCAACTCGTTGATGCAGATGACGAGGGCGGTGGCGACACGACCAGTACGTTCGGCAGCCTCGTAGCCGCTCTTGATGTCGTCTGTAAAGGCCAGGGCCGTGCCTGCGATGCCGACAGCGCCGGTAGAGGCGAATAGGAGAGTTCTCCTGGAGGAAGGCCTGCCGCGGCCTCGTCGCGCAAGGGTCGACGACCATTTCGAGGCCGGAGCAGGACCGGCGACGATACGTAGACGACGGGTGACGGCGCGAGTCACGGTCCACGTCTTCATTTCGTCGGGAATCGAGGCGAGCGACAGTGACGCTGCCTCTGACGATCATGATATCATAGTATGTATGTATGTCTAAGAGAGAGGGAGAGAGAGGGAGGGAGAGAGAGAGAGAGAGAGAGAGAATTTGTGGGTGCGTGAAAGGGAAGCTGTCCAGATTTCTCTCTCTCCTTACCCGGCGCTGGTAGTTAGATAATAAGAAGGGGAAGATAGTGTGTTAGCAGGGGTACATCTGTGAGGGGGATTGTCTTGCCGACCTCTAAGTATTGTAGATAGAGGTCGATTCTAGGGGCTTGGCGCAGCGTGGGGACGGGGCCGGCACTTTCACCTAGAACCTCAGGTAGCCAATAGGACAAGAGGATAATATCAGTTTACTACCTGGATTATAGATGGTAGACAACCTGTATGTAGGTGTCCTAGGCTCATGAGACGAGGCTCGAGCCTAGGATCTACAGATATAGCCTTATAGGTAAAGTCTCTGCAACTGCCCGGTTATACACACACACTCATCGCGACTCTGCCTACATACATATGAACACTGCAGCTCTTACATATGTACGACACGGCACGTGCTCTACCTGCAGGCCACACTCCCCGGCATGCCTACTACTAGTCGTGGTTTGGTGTGGGCCTACTAGACTGGTTAGAGGGGGGTGAGACTTGTAAGATAGGGTTTAGATATGCAGACTAGACTAGGCTTGCAGACTAGACTAGGCTTGCAGCCCGGGATATATTCTTGCACGTAAATTGCCCGGAGAGGTATAACCTCTACTAGGTACTACGTCTACGTACTCTATCCCGGCACTCCGTAAGTATCCGGCGCATATCCGACGCTACCGCCCGCGACTATTAGTTATATGCTAGTAATATTAGAGTAGTTTATTTAGTATAATTATAATTCGGCGGCTATAAATACTAAGGATTAAGGTATTAATTAGGAAAAAATATTTTCTATTAGTATATAGCTATACTTTATTAAACCGTAACTATACTAAGCTATATATCTAGCTTTATATTTAGCTATAGCGAATATACTAGCTATGCTTTAGTAAAATTATATCTAGTTATAGCGACTTTAGCGATAAGCGTTACGCTAAGCTAATAGTAAGTTATAGATATCTCGCATAGTCTCCGTTATTATAGTCTCCGTTATTATAGTTTCTATTATTATTATCTTAGATATAGTCTAATTATTATCGAAAATATAGCTAATAAGGCTATTAAGACTATTAAAAAAGGTATACTATTTACTATATAGCCTATACTTATAAGGACTATAAGGGCTAGTACTTAGCGATTTATAATAAGGGGATTCCCCTCCGCTATAGCTACTCTCTCTATAGCTATTATAACGTATCTTAGGATAGCTAGGGCTAGTATTTTTAATAAGACCCTTTCTACGTTTAGCGGAAGATAGTATTAACTATATATAGCCCGAATAAGAGCTCTCGGGCAAATTAAAGCTTAGATAGATAGAGATACGCGGCGTAAAGCTAGTAGGGGGAGGGGGGGGGGCCTTATTATCTTAGATAATAGCCCGTAATACGTTATTTATCTAGCCCGTGCGAACCTTCTTAGTAGGATTCTTAACTTATCTAAAAAGCTCGGAATTAACGTTAATAAATCGCGGGTTTTATATAATAGCTTAATACGCTATACGGATCTTATCGCGTATATTAAAGTCCTATTAAACCTTAGAGCTAGCTAGTTAATTCTAGTTAAGGGCGTTCTGCTAAATAATAAGCTTAAATATTAAAGGGGTAAGGGTAATAAAGATAATACGAATAAAGAAGAATAGTAAGCTATTCTAATCCGCGAATATAGCGTTATAGTTAATAAGATACTCGATATATTTCTAGATAGCTTAAAAGGTAATCTTATTAATTTATAGAAAAAGTATTTATTATATATAAGTAGCGTAATTATTAGGGCGAGGGTCTTAGTTAGCTAATATAAGTAGGTCTTTTTTGCTAATAATAAAATCGTTATACTAATATAAGAAAGCTTATTAAAGGAATTTATTTTAATAGTTACTATAATATAACTAAGTTTTACCCCGGAGGCTTTAGATATCTTACGGTAATAGGTTATATCTTCTAAAAATCTTAAAAATTAAATATATAATAAAGGTATTTAAGTAGAATAGAAATTAGTTCTTACGGTATTCGATATTAAGTTAAGAGATATACTCGTCTTAAATCTCCGGAGATAGGCTAGTAAGAGATACGGTTATTATTAGGGCGGGTTCGTTATAGTCTCTCCTACCCCGTCGCGATAAAATAATACGAAATTACTATACCTTTACGTCCTAGTCGATACGAATACGGTCGGCGTTTTTAAGTAAGAAGAATATATCTCGATAAGCCTTAAGGAATAGCTTAGGATACGCCTAGATAAGAGGGTAAATCGAAGGTATATTCTAGACGGGAACCTCCTAAAATATACTAACCTTAAGGCCGTGACTTAGGTCGCGCTATCTCTCGGCAGAGCTATGTTTAGAAGCAGGGCTTTATAGAAGAGGGCTTCGTAGAAGAGGGCTTCCTTTAGGGGTCGATAGTGCCCTTATCTTAAGAGACGGACGACGAAGGGCTAGGTCGATATTAGCTTAGTGCGGCTATCTAGCTTAGTGCGATTATCTAGCTTAGAACGTGTAAGGTATACCTTCACGGCTAGTAGTCGTTCCCTGCTAGGAAAGAGATTAGCACTTAATAGGACTATTATAAACTACTAGAAATTTCTTACTTTATAACCTATAATAGGTCGGAAAGGTGGAAGACCGGATAGGCTAGCACCGGATAGGCTAGTAATAGCAGGGTTCGAAAAAAATCACGGGGTTAAAAAATCACTTATAAGTGATGTGATTTTTCGTGATTTAAATCACCGATTTTTGCTTAGTAAGTGATTTTTTATAATTTAAATCACTAGCGTGAAAAAATCACTTATAAGTGATTTTTTTAGAGATAATTTAAATCACGAGTTTATGATTTTTATGATTTTTTTTTAAAATATAATTATTTAATATTTTAAATAAAAGAAAGAAAAAGGTAAGTAATATAAAAAGGTTTTTAAGTATAATTACTCTTATAAAAAGTTAAGAAAAGTAAAAAAAATAAAAAATA
>PDHQ01000725.1:0-10302 GCA_003339415.1 Ophiocordyceps camponoti-saundersi (nom. inval.)
TATCCCCTAAGGGATAAACCCGTTAACTGCTCTTCTTATCCCCTAAGGGATAAACCTATTAACTGCTCTTCTTATCCCCTAAGGGATAAACCCGTTAACTGCTCTTCTTATCCCCTAAGGGATAAACTTATTAACTACTTTTCTTATCCCCTAAGGGATAAACTTATTAACTGCTCTTCTTATCCCCTAAGGGATAAACTTATTAACTACTTTTCTTATCCCCTAAGGGATAAACCCGTTAACTACTCTCCTTATCCCTTAGGGGATAAATACTTATCGTCTTAGGTATATCGTTATCGTCCTGCACGGCATAGTTAATCTCTTTATCTTTTCGCACCTACGTCGATAAAATATAGGACTTAACTCCCGCTCCTCGGACTAAGATACGGACGAGACGCGTCTCTTTAGTCTGCCCGAAGCGCTATACGTAATAGTTAGCTTACTTCTCTCTAGTTATCTTCTACGGGACTAACCTATTAACTACTTTTCTTATCCCTTAAGGGATAAACCTATTAACTACTCTTCTTCTCCCTTAAGGGATAAACTTATTAACTACTCTTTTTATCCCTTAGGGGATAAACTTATTAATTACTTTTCTTATCTTTTAGGGGATAAACTTATTAACTGCTTTTCTTATCCCCTAAGGGATAAACTTATTAACTACTCTTTTTATCCCTTAGGGGATAAATACTTATCGTTTCGGGTATATTATCGTTATCCTATACGGTATAGTTAATCTCCTTATCTTTTCGCACCTATATCGATAAAATATAGGACTTAACTTCCGCTTCTTAGACTAAGATATAGACAAGATATATCTTTTTAGTCTGCCTAAAGCGCTGCACGCGATAGTTAGCTTACTTCTTTCTAGTTATCTTCTATAAGACTAACTTATTAACTGCCTTTCTTATCCCCTAAAAGATAAACCTATTAGCTGCTTTTCTTATCCCTTAAGGGATAAACTTATTAACTACTCTCCTTATCCCTTAGGGGATAAATACTTATTATCTTAGGTATATCGTTGTTATCCTATACGGTATAGTTAATCTCCTTATCTTTTCGCACTTATATCGACGAAATATAAGACTTAACTTCCGCTCCTTAGACTAAGATACGGACGAGATACGTCTTTTTAGTCTGCCCGAAGCGCTATACGTAATAGTTAGCTTACTTCTTTCTAGTTATTTTCTACGAGACTAACTTATTAACTACCTTTCTTATCCCCTAAAGGATAAACCTATTAGCTGCTCTTTTTATCCCCTAAGGGATAAACCTATTAACTACTCTTCTTATCCCTTAAAAGATAAACTTATTAACTACTCTTCTTATCCCTTAAGGGATAAACCTATTAACTGCTCTTCTTATCTCTTAGTCTTATCCCTTAAGGGATAAACCCGTTAGCTGCTCTTCTTATCCCTTAAGGGATAAACCTATTAACTGCTCTCCTTATCCCTTAGGGGATAAATACCTATTATCTTAGGTATATCGTTATCGTCCTATATAGTATAGTTAATCTCCTTATCCTTTCGCACCTACGTCGACGAAATATAGGACTTAACTCCTACTCCTCGGACTAAGATACGGATAAGACGCGTCTCTTTAATTTACCTAAAGCGCTGCACGCGATAATTAGCTTACTTCTCTCTAATTATTTTCTATAAGACTAACTTATTAATTACTTTTCTTATCCCTTAAGGGATAAACTTATTAATTACTTTTCTTCTCCTTTAGGGGATAAACTTATTAATTACTTTTCTTATCCTTTAGGGGATAAACTTATTAACTACTTTTCTTATCTTTTAGGGGATAAACTTATTAATTACTTTTCTTATCCCTTAAGGGATAAACCTATTAACTACTCTCCTTATCTTTTAGGGGATAAATACCTATTATCTCGGGTATATTATCGTCGTCCTATATAATATAGTTAATCTCCTTATCTTTTCGCACCTACGTTAACGAAATATAGGACTTAATTTCCGCTTCTTAAACTAAGATATAGATAAGATATATCTTTTTCGTTTACCTAAAGCGCTATACGCTACCTTTCTTATCCTTAAGGGATAAACCTATTAACTCCTTTTCTTATCTCTTAAGGGATAAATACCTATTATCTCCGGTATATAGTTATTATCCTATACGGTATAGTTAATCTCCTTATCTTTTCGCACCTACGTTAACGAAATATAGGACTTAACTTCCGCTCCTTAGACTAAGATACGGATAAGACGCGTCTCTTTAGTCTACCTAAAGCGCTACACGCTTCTTTTTCGTCTATCCGAAATACTATACGCGTTTCTTTTATCTATCCGAAACGCTATACGCGTCTTTTTCGTCTGCCCGAAATACTATATACGTCTCTTTTATCTTTCCGAAACGCTATACGCGTCTCTTTCCTCTGCCCGAAACGCTATACGCTATAGCTACGATATTTCGCTTATTTCTCCTTCGTTATTTTCTACTACGAGTTTATAATAATAATATAATTCGCTAACGTAAGGTTTAAACCTTCTCCGCTAGTTCTTATCGTAGAGACCTATTATAGGAGGCATAATAAGTATAGTAATAGATAATATATTTTTTAAAGATAGCCCTATATAGGTAGGTAGGTAAGCTAAAATATATATCTTATATATATATTACGTATTTATAGTTACGTAGCTTACGGCTATACTTACGATTTGCTAACTAATTAGCTATTAGGGATATCTAAATATCTCTTTCTTTTACGTATATATATACTAGTTCCTTCTTAGTTTTATTTTTAGTAAAGTCGCTAATCGCTTCGTTTATCTAAGTTTATATTATTACGCGTAAATAATAGTAGAAAGATACGTTCGCTTTCTATAATATATATCCTAATACTTAAGGGATTAAGTTAATAAATTCGGCAAATACTACTCGTAAGATATTCGCCTTTAATAAGCGAGCTAGTTACTTAGCTATTTACGGTATAACCCCGGGATAACCCCGGTAGAAGTTATAACCCCGCTTAATCCTTTCCTTAGCTAAAGTCGTACTCGCCTAAGCTCTAGTTAGGCAAGATAGGGGAAATATATATATAAGTAAGTTTATTATAAAGGGACTCGGCACCTATCTTAGGGCTATTTATAGGTAGCGACTATAAGCTACCTCTTACTAAGGTTATAATCTTAGACGGATTCTAATAGAATCGGAATATTACGTCGAATAAAGAATAAACTAAGTAATTAATTTATATATCTAAGAGTTAGAACGTAAGTAGGTATATTATATATATATTTATATAAACTATAAATATAGAAAGCTTAACCTCTAACCCTTAGGCTCGGAGGCCTTCCTTATATATATAATATATATATATATATAAAAATAGCGGTCCTTAGAGAAAAGCTCTTAAGAATAAAGATACTAGCTTCTAAGCTAGCGATATGCTAAGTAGGAGTATTCTATTATTACTAGGGAATCTAAATAAATATATATATCTTCGTATTAGAGTTTTCCTTCTATGTTTAATAACCCTTTTAATTATATCCTACCTACTTATAGTTATGTAAATTAAAGTCGGTTCTTCTTTTCTAATACTACCCTTATAGCCACGGGGCTAGGGACTAACTAAAACGGTAATAAAGTATTCTTATAAAAGTAACTTATTATAAGGTTAATAGTAGTACTAATAAAGGTATTAAAATTCCTAATACTTATAACTATAATAATAATTCTGCTAGGTTTATTTTATAAGGCTATGCTCTAAGAAGTAAGGTTAGTAGCGCTAACTAACTAAGAGGGAGGTTTATAAGGTAGGCCCCTATAATATAACTTAAGATCTTCGCTATAATATTTGCCGATATATATACTGTAACTACTTAGAACTTAGATAATATCTACGTATAATAGAAACTAAGGAAGTATAATTATCCCCTACTTAAGACTAGCGTAACTTCGGATAGATAACTTATAATAAATAAGCTCTCTAACGTAACGAATCGGGCCTGCAAGCTAGCCGACCTTATTAAGTAAAAGGTCTTCCCCTAAGCCCTATAGTTTTTCCTCTCTAATAAATAGTTTATATATATATATATATTTAGATACTTATATAAGCTACTAGTATAATATAGTATATCTTATATATACTGCTCGTAAGATTAATTATATATATTAGCCCGCTCTTCTTATACTTAGTAGTTTATTTCTCTTTTAGTCTAAGCCTCTAAGGTACTAACTACTAATCGATAAACTTCTCTCTAGGCATTCCTCGAGCTAGTTAAGTAAAAATTATAGTTATAGCGGCCGTTATTTTCGTGCTCGGCACTAGAGGAAATTTAGGATACTTAGCGCTTAGTACTAAAAAAGCTATTTTTATATCTTATATAGCGAAAGGCAGCCTCGATAAATATAGTAATATTCCTAATATAATAACTATAATTCTGCTAGGTTTATATAGCAAGGCTAGGGCCCTAAGAAGTAAGGCCGGCAGCGCTAACTAATTAAGAGGGAGGCCTATAGGGTAGGCCGTATAATACTAGATATTTCCGCGCTATAATAACGCTTTTACTATCCTTCCCTATTTCCCCGAACAGCTTATTAGCAGTTACCTTAAAGTAAATAGAATTTAGCGTTTTTACTATAATCGTATTATCGACTACTTTACCGTATTCTTTAACGCTACTAGTTATAGGCCTTAATTACTAATTATTCTTACCTTCGTTAATATATCTTCTTAAAAGTTCTACTATAGTTCGATATAGGGTAGCTGATAAACTAAATATACGGGAATAGCTCTAAGGATAATTTATTAGTATATCTCGTTTCTCTTAGCGTAATTAGCTAACTAGACGACGAACCTAAAGCCGAGTTTGCTAACGATCTCTTAGTTAATGCCCGTTATATTTACTCCGTAATAGGCAATATTCTTTCTTAGCTATTAGAAAGATATCGATTAGTTACTATTATCCTCGGCTAAGAAGTATTTTACTTACTTAAACTTAATATTATTAAGGAATCTTACAATACCTCGCAGCCTCGTACTGCCCTTATAGCCTTATCCTAATATATATATAGCTTGCCTAAGTTATAAGGACCCTTTATACGAGATCCTTCTTATCTTATAACTCCCCACTTTACCTTTTATATTCCTTATTTATTACTTTATACGTTCGAATAGGTATTTAGTCTTTAGATATCTACCCTCTTTATACGTCGCGTACGAGAGGGTATCGCGATAATAAGTACACTCCTTTTTAGGATCCCTCGATACTAGTATTAGATAGCCCGTCTAATAGATATATCTTTAATCTCGTTAGTATAATCGCGCTTACTAGAGCGCTATTACTATAGAAGGTAACGAATAAGTATAATAATTTTATACTTATAATAATAAAGAAGCTAACTTAGCTGCCGAGCTATAGGGATAAAGAAGAAGAGGCCTCTTAGTTTCGCGGGAGTAACGGGCACTCCTGCCTATATATATACACAGCCCTCGCAGAGAAGACCGTCTTAAGGAAGTATATAGGACTATCCGGTCCGTATAAGCCTATAGGGACCTGCCGGGTTATACGGGCCGGTTAGGACTATAGGGTCTAGAAAGGTCGTTTAATCTCACCTACCTAATTTAATAAATCTAATTAATTAGTATTCGCTTAGCTAGAGGGGGCTAAAGGACCTAGGAAGGGTTAGATTTATACTTATAAGAAGGGGTCGATTTCCCACCCTTAGTAAGAAAACCTAAGGTAGCCGTAAGCCCTTCTATATAAAGTTAGTCGCCGTAAGCGCATTCGGACCTAGCAAGGTAGGGCTACCTGCTACGGATTCCTTCCTCCCTTAGCCCTTTTAATTCTACGTCTTTTAAATTTCTAGGAATTATACGGAATTACCCCTTTATCCCTTTTTCCCTTTTTCTTCTTCTTTTTCCTTTCTTCGGGAGTATCCTTTTAACCCCGCTAAACTAGCTTAGTTACGTAAATGCCTGCCAGGTTTATCCTTAATAGTAGGCTTCGTCTATAATCACTTTTTAGCCCGACTACTTCTATAGTAAGAGAAATCCTAAATTATTCTATAGCTTTTTCTTAAAAGATCTATAGTTATGCTAGGAAGCTTATTTATAAACTTATTACTCGGATAGCTTTAAAGTAACTCCTTAAATCTTATAATATTATTATAAGTTCTTATTATTAGATTCTATTTATAAAATATCTTTATAAAATATACTATAACCTAATTTTCTACTATAAGCTATTAGGCGTATAGTTTTACTTATTATAGCGTTTAACCTTATAGGAAATTTACTTAAGTAATACTTCTATATCTCTAAGATCTAGCTAAATACTACGCTAGTATTTAGTACTAATACTAAAGTTATAGAAACCCGTTAACTACTCCTTTTATAAACTATAGGATAAGCTAGGTAACTGCCTTTCTTCTCCCCTAGGGTTAAACTCGCTAACTGCTTTTCTTTCTCTTAGGCATAAACTCGTTCTCGTTTACTACTCTTCTTATCCCTAAAAAGATAAACTTATTTACTTTATTCTTATTCCCTAAGAGATAAACCCTTTTACTTATAAACCTGTTTACTCCTTTTCCTATCCCCTATCGGATAAACCTATTTACTTATAAACTTACTTACTCCTTTTCTTATTTCCTAAGCTATAAACTTATTTACTACTATTCTTATTCCCTAAGAGATAAACTCCCTAACTACTCTTATCCTCTCCGGGATAAACCTATTTATTATACTCCTTATCCCCTAGGGGTTAGGTTAAAAGCGATACCTATATAAACCCCCCCCCCTAACTTTCTATCCTTATAGCGAAAGTAAAATTAGCCCTTAGCCTTTCGGGCCGTTTTATTATTAGCCTCCGCCTTAGCTTTTATTTCGAGCCTCGACTTCGCTACTATAATCGCCTCCTTTTAGAAGGAATAAATCTCTCTATTTAAATTAGATCTTTTATTAACTAATAAAATATCTTAAGGTAAATATCTTAGCGAGATCGGAGCTAATAAACTAGTTATTAGTATAGTACTTTAGCGGGGGAAAAAGGATACCCTAAGTAAGCGCAGTAGATACCTAAAGGGCGTAACTTCTTATATAACTAAAGTCTTTAACTAATATAAGGGGGGATCTCTAGCTATAAGGGGAAGAGCCGTATAGTAATTCTCTATAGGGAAAATAATAAGGAGTTAGTTCTCTATATAAAGATAAGAGAAAAAAGTAATATAAAGGTGGAAACTATTTAATTAAATACTAAAGATTTCGAAAAAGGTATTTAAATTAGTAATTTATAATATAAAAGTATAAAGTTTAAAATAAAGTTATAATTCCGTTTAATAGAGTTTTTACTATAAGTCCTCTCTAAGACTTAACTTATAATATACGACTTTTATTATAGCTCTAAAGATAAGGTTAAGGGCTAATTACTTACTTAATTCGTCCTCTTTCGAGGGAAACTAATCTATACTATATACCTAGTAATAGCCCCTATCTTAGCTTAACTACCCTCGTATATTAACCCTCGGCAGCTCTTAGGAAAAGAAGAAAGGGTTTAGGAACTATTTAATTAAATTTTTTATAAGTCCCTAATAATTCCCTAGCTAAGGTAGGCGCTTATATTTCTTTCGGCGTCCCTATCTCCGCCGCTAAACTCCTCCCTAAGCGCGTGCCGTAATAATAAGTAATTAGCCCTTTTTCTCGGTAATAACTAACTTTTTCTTATAACTTAAATAAGGTACGTATAAGCGCGATAAAATAAAGGCGGAAAGGACTCTTCGTAAAGGAAATAATAAAGGAAACTCTAGTTACTTCTCCTTAGGGTCTAACCCTTAGATCCGTCGACTCTAGCGTTCGCGCTAACCGCCCGCTAGTAGCATATCTCTCTTAGGTCCCTTCTCTCGCTCCCGTTATTACTTAATTAAATAGTTATCGATAGCCTTATCGATCTCGGCCTATATATTAGGGTATATAAGCCCCGGGGGCTATAAGCTAATAAAAGAACTAGTCTTCGGGATTATTAGGATTATCTTCGGTTCTTAAAGCTAGTCTCTAATAAATACGCGTCCGGTATATATTATAATAGATCCGGCCGTATTAAATACGATATACCTTCCTTATCGTATACGTCCGTAACTCTTAGTTTAAGTTATATAATTTTTATAACGCTTAACCCCTCTAACCCTAAAGCTAAGCGGGTTTAGGTTAATTAGTTCTTAGCCTATACTTATAGCTATAAGTCCTTCGCTAGGCTAAACTATAAGGTTCTTACTTAAGGTAAAATAAGTAAAGCGTATTAATTTTAGCATTCCTACGTCTTTTTCCTCCCCTTTTCTTTTAGGGGCTATCTTCTATAACGTAGGGTTCTTAATTAAATAGTCGCGCTTCGTTAACTTCTTTATCCTCGCGCTGCGCCTCGGAGAGAAAGCCGGCTATGTCGGGGCCGGGTTTAATCTTATAGGTATTTTCTTCCCCGTAGTAAGTTTCTTAAGCTATAATATGCCCGTTAATTCCTAAGGGATTATTTTCTTTATCCTAGTCGTTTCCTCTCTAGTTATAGCGTTATTAGGCGCCTTAGTTGCCTTATCTTCCTTCCTCGTATTCTTTATAGCGCTTATCTCTTATCTAACTCCTTCTAAAGTCGGGGGGTTTTTAGATCTAAAAGAAGATAAAAGGCTAGATATCGGAACTATTTAATTATTAGTCGGGCCTTTTATAGTCTTATCCTCGGGAAGGTCCTCGTCGTTTTCCTCCCTAACCTCTTCCTCGTCTAGAGCCTTATTATCCCCGGCCCCTTTACCCCTATTAAAATCGTTAATATCGATCCCTTATAGTTCTTCCCGATCTCCCTAAGGCTATCTTCTAACTCTAGTAACGCCTAAGTATAGCACTATAATATAGCTCTTTATTATAGAGTTATTAGTAAGGGTCTTAAGCGTAATAGTTCGGTATCTTCTAAGGATCTAGTAGTAGGGGATAGTAGCCTCGGGGCATAGGCCCCTAAGCGTTATTAAGCTTACTTCTAGCTTTATTAAAAGATCTTCGCCGCTCTCCTAGTTTCTTAATTTAAATCTATAACTATTTCCTAAAAAGTTAAACTATTCTAACTTTCGGATACCTAGTTTATTCGCCCTAATAGCATATAAGTTATTAGTTATCTAAGTAATTAATTCGTTATAGTTATTGCCGTCGCTATCCTCGGTTCGTATAGCTTAGTCTTATAAGAGAATACGGGAATCCGGGGGGGTCTCGAGATTTTCTCTAAACTATTTAACGCTTAATCCTCGCTTATTCGATAAGCTATTAATATATACGTTAAGTTTAAGACCGATAAAGCTACGGGCCTAGTATTATAGTATAGAAAGGGCTAGGTATCCGTATTTATACTCTCTTTTCTATCGTATCTTAGGAATAACGATAAAATTAAAGGGGCAGTCCCCCTAAAACTCGCTTAAGATATCTCTCTATACGGCTATTACCCTTTTCGATTAAGGCACTCGCCCTAGCTCTATTAAGTCGAAAAAATAGAGTACTCGGGCTTACTAATCCTAAAAGAAGCTGTTCTAATAATACTTAATATCGGTCCTATCCGCTCTAAAATTAACTATACTACTTAGAAGGGGGTAACTATTTACTTCCTACTTAAGGTTAAACTTAGGCACGATATAATAGATTTTCTTCTTAAATAGCACGTTAGTAGTCTCGTTTACGGTAATAAGTATCGTAATTATTATAGGAATCGTGAATAGGTGCACTTTATCTTAAATTCCCCTATTTAAGATTTTTATTATAGCTCTTAGCTTAAAGCTAGTTACTTATAATCGTCTTTATATTTTAAAAATAAAACGCCTTATATTATTTACGTAGCTACTCTAATTTTAGATATTATTAAACGGGATAACGTTAGCGATCTCCTCGCTAGCTTAAAATATATATAAGTATTTAATTATATTTGCAAAAAGCTTAATATATTCCTTCGGCTAAACTATTTATTTTATAAACTAAGGGGGCTATTTATACTTAAGGGTTCGCGCGAGCTCGGGAGTTACCGCTAAGAAAGGGAGATTAAGTAACGTAGGCCCTATCGTTACTTTACTATAAAGTATCGCCGTAGTAGTAAACTTATTATTTTATTTACTAAAAAATAGCCCTTCCGGTTTAAAGTCTACTTCCTTACTAAGCTTATAATCTAAGTCTGCTAAATCTATAATATATTTTAGTTATAATAATAGTGCGCTAAGTATAGCTTAGTTATTAAATAAATAGTTAGTTTAAAGGAAAAAGAGGGTGCGCGTGGGAAAAGAGGAAAAACGCGTCGCCTTATTTTATTATTATTTGCT
>PDHQ01000726.1:0-10297 GCA_003339415.1 Ophiocordyceps camponoti-saundersi (nom. inval.)
AAACTGTCTTTAGAGAATAGTTATAAGTATATATCTAAGCGGTAAGATTAAGGCGTTATTATTTATATTTACTACTTATAAGAAAGGATATCGGTCCCTACTACGTTTTCGGATAAGACTTAAGAGATAATATCTAAATCTAAAAAATAAGGGGTAAAGGAAAATTATTATATAGTCTACTAGCTAGATAAGTTAGAGGCTAAGGGATTAAATAAGCTAATTATAAGTATAAGAAATAGGCTTAATACGAAGATTAATAGGTGCCCTTATTAATTAATATATATATATATCCTCTAGGAATGACTGCCCCCTATACGGGCAGTTAAGCAAATGTTAGTTATATAACCGGAATAACGCTATTCCCTTTTAACCTTCCCCCTCTAGCTAGTCTATTACTAACACTAAAGTAATAAATTAAAATCTAAAAATAAAATAGATAAAAGGAAGGATAAAGAGTAAGCTAATAAATAAGAAAAAAACAAATAATAGGAAGAAATAGGCTATAATAGCCTAGTAAATAATTAGATCTCGCTAGATCCTATTATAGATAAAGACTTTATAGATAATACTATCTAGTTAGGTCTATTAAGTGCCTTAATAATATCTAAGGTTTATTTAAAAAGAACCTAATTATTACGGAGTTCTTTTCGTAACTTATTATTCTCCTACTTAAGTGCCTAAAGTCTGCTATTAACTTATATTATCTACTTAATAGGGGGCGATAAATATCTAGGTTTAAGGTTATAGTTATTAGCCTTAAGGAGAGCATTAATCTTCTTTTATATTTTAGTTATAAATGCCTCTCTATCCTCTTTATTATCCCTAATAGTCGCTAGACTAGTCGTTAATTTAGCTGCTATTATCGGCTTAGTGGCGGTATTCTCTATAAATACGTCGTCTATTTATTAGCTAACGACTTATCTATTATTACTTAAGGAAGAGTTAGAACTAGAAATAGCGATAAGAGGAGCCTTATTAACTGCAGGGGTCTAGGCTAGGGCTCTTCCACTTAGCACGTCCTATTTAAAATAGCTTATCTATTTCGTTATATAACCCTTACTTGCAGGTTTTACCTTAGTAGCTATCGCTAGTAATAATAATAATACTATAGCTAATATCGTCGGTAGTAGCTTTCTTACTAGTAGTTTTTATCGCTTATACTTCGTGGCCGCCTAATAGTCTGCTCTATCCCGTGCTGCCTTATCGAGTAATCGTTTTAGCGTGCCTTAGCTAGTATTTAACGACTCGATAAGGGCTACTATAGTTTATATAGTATTATTATTAGGGCTTAGGTTAGTTTATAGTTTATCGATCCGC
Source organism: Ophiocordyceps camponoti-saundersi (nom. inval.) (assembly GCA_003339415.1). Taxonomy (NCBI): domain Eukaryota; kingdom Fungi; phylum Ascomycota; class Sordariomycetes; order Hypocreales; family Ophiocordycipitaceae; genus Ophiocordyceps; species Ophiocordyceps camponoti-saundersi. Next base: position 1,318 of record PDHQ01000726.1, read on the forward strand.
TTAGCAGTCTTCGCTAGCGCTGTATATATTTCTATCTTATTACCTAACGCCGGGTGCAACATATAATAAATTCGACGTAATACTGCCCGATAGATCTAACGTCTAAAATATCCGATTTAAACTTCCGTTATACTATTAATCGAGAGGTTATTAGGAGGGTTTTTAATATAGTCGTTAACCTTAAGCGTTAAGCTATAGAAGTCTTATAAAGGCGTTCGGGCTAAGATAAAAAATATAATACCGACGTTATTAGCGATAAGGAACAGCTCCTTTAGGGTATATAGGTATATAGGTAGGTATTATAACTCGAGGGCCTCTGCTTTAGAAATACCCTAGAACTTAGCAATACGAGGTGTAACCTTTTTATTTTCTATCTTCGTTTATATTATCCTAATAACTAGCTAAGCTACCTATTAGCTATCCTAAGCTTTATTTTTAAAGTTACTATTAGCTAGCTTAATCGTATAATTTATTACTTTCTTCTAAGATCTTAAGATCTTAATCTATTTAAGGCGGTAATCGCGGGTAAGGTGGGCGTATACCTAGTTAAATTTTGCTATAAAAGCTGCCTATATAGGGGCCGCCTTTTTAGCTAGCTTATCGTTATCTGCTAGTAGAGGCGAAGGGTGCTCGTCCGTCGGCTCCCTTTTAGCACTTTATCCTAGCTTACGGAAAATAAAGTTCGTATCCTACGACTAAAGAAAGTAGTTATATAGTATTCTTATAGGTAGGATATATTTATCCGGGCGGATAGAACGCTTCCTATCGTGATAATCCTTATAAAATACTTTAAATAACGTTCCTCGAAAGTCCTTATCTTTACTATAGATATCGAGCTCGCCCGATAGTTAGCATAGTATATTTTCGTTATCGGAAATATAGTTAGGCGTTTCTTCTTAGGTTCTCGTATCCTAAGATATACTTATTATAAGGGCCTTGCCCTTAGATAGTCGCGGGGCTATCTTAGAAAAGAAAAGGGCAAGAAAAATATAGATAAGTTATAAAAAGGCTCGAAAAATAAGGGTGCACGATAGTGCAGTCCTATTATAGTACGTGGTTAGTTAAAAGGTAGATATTACGGGAGGATAAGAAGGTAAGGTTACGAAACTATAAAGTAGGGAAAAGAAAAGTATATAAAGGAAAAGAGGAAGGAAAATAATATAGTTATACTTAGAGTTTCCGCAGGCCTACTAGCTTACTAAGTAGTAGCTAGTTATTAGGCCTTAAATAGTTAGGTCGGTTATAGTATTTCTTTAGCAAGTCCTTATAGAATAATAGCCCCTAGGCCCCTTTAATAGATAAATAGTTAATATGCCTTAGTATTTAGGATATCCTCCTAACCTAGTAGCATAGCTTAAACGGCCTAATCTACGTTAGCTTAAGTTTCCTAATAGCTCCGTCTATAGCTAGATAAACTTATATACTAGGGGTTAGATTAGACTTATCTCTTTTATCGTAGATAGATATCTTATAATATATAATCTTATTAAACTTACTTCTAGCTGCCTATCTCCGGTATTTAGCTTAGCTTATAAATTTTATAATAAGGTTAGTATATCTCCCTTATAGGGGCTATTCTACCTGCTTTCCTAATCTTAAAGCTTTACGTAGTAATCTTATAGATTAAAATAGATTTAGGCTAGTCTATACTATTCCGTAGAGCACTTTAGTAAGTAAGTAGCCTAAGGTCCTAATAACCTTATAATTAAGTTACCGCATAACTATTAGCAGATATTCGGACGAAGTATTTTTAGGAGGCTATAACCTTTTTAAAAGTTACTAAAAGATCTTATTTATCACTTTAACTAAACTTATACTATAATATAACTTAGATAGCGCCGTTACTTAAAGTATATCTTTTACCGTTAAGAAAGCTAAAACTTCCCTCGATAAAAAGGCGGAACCTAAGTCGGAGTAGATAGCTATAGGTATAATCGTAATAAAGTCTAGCTAATTTCTTAGCCTAATAATAGTCTCCGAGGCTCCCGTTATTCGGCAAGCTATAAGCTATATAAAATAAGAGAAATAGTCGACTAATACTAGCATAAACTTAGTCCTATCTGCGGCCGTTAGGAATAGTCCTATATAGTCTATAGTAAGGACCTAAAAGGGTGCTAAAATAGAGATTAGCTAATCCGGCGCCTTCGGCTTTCGGTTAGAATATAAAGTATATTCTCTATAACTTACTATATAGGATATAATATCCTAAGCTATTCTAGGCTAGAAGATATATATATAAAGTCGCCGACGCGTAGTATCTAGCCTAAAGTAGCTACTTAAATTATAAGCTTAGTAGAATACCTGCGGGATCTCGTATCGGAGAAAGTATCTTTACTATTTAGTTAAATAACTCCCTTTATATAGTAGGGTATTCGTTTATATTAACTATTTAAAAGATACCGCTTATTATTTAATACGATTTGCTAAGATACGATTAAGTTTATTAGGAACCTTACTATATTATAGCTAATTAACTATATCTACGTAATAGTAGTCTATATAATAGTCTAATAGCCTTAATATCCTATCTATCTCTCTTATAAGTGCTATAGCTGCTCGGAGGTCTACTCGGGTCTTATTATCTTCTTTTTCCTAGGTCTATAAGGCTAATAAGGCATTCTATTAGAGCGTAGTTAGTTATAGTAAAGGGGTGCCCGTCTTATTAGTAGGTAGTTTCTTAAGGGGCATACCCGCTAGGTATTTAAGGAGCGCCTTATAGCCTTATAAGCTATCTTTCTATTTCTATAGTCCGGTATTAGTGTTAACTATTCCCTAGTTTATAATATCCGTAGCTTAGTATTCGTTAGATAGGAAGATTATCCTAGATAAACTATCCGTAGCCTAGTTTCGCAAACCCTTAACGTGGGCAATCTTAATATTTAGTAGCCGCAGCTTAGTTACCTATCGAGCGTAGATACCTTTATAGCCCTTAGAAGTTAGGAACTATATAATAGGGAAGTGGTCTATAAAGATAGTTAATTTATCTATTATACGGAATAGATATTAGTAGCGACGGTAGAATTCGACTAAAGTATAAAGTTCCCGCTTATATATTCTATAGTTACGCTATATCTTCGTAAAGAGAAAGGAGTTATATAAAATCGGCACTAGGCTATCTCCTTATTATTATAAGATAATATAGCCTACTCCGAACCTTAAAGTATCTATATATATAAGTACCGGCTTATTAAGTTAAGGCCCGTAGATAGCTACTACTATTTCGGCGAGAAACTTAAGGATTATAAAAGATAAAGCCTTAGATAGCCCCTATAAGAAGGGAATATTTTTAGTAAGTTACGTTAATAGTCGGGAGAACTCTATATAATTAACTATCTATCTCCGGCAGGGTCCGATTACTCCGAGAAATACCCTAACTTACCTTTAATTCGTTAGCACCGGCTATTCTTAGATTTTCTAAAGCCTCCTAGGCTTAATTATAATCCGTCTACTTATATAATACGTCTATCCTACTGCTAGGATTTTTATTATACTAAGAAAGACCTTCTTAAAACTTAACCGGAGTAAGGCTTATAATAATCTAAGCAGAAAGTAGTCCCTAATAAACGCCTATTATTCCTCGAACGTAGTATATTTTAAGAAGATATCGTCTATATAGTTATTAAGAGGCGTAATATAATAGCTTTTAGCAGGGACTACTAATAGAGATAGTTCGGGCAAAGGTTCAGGTATAGCCCTAAATACTAGCTTCGTTATTTCGGTAAAGCTATAAGCTGCGGATTAGGTCCCCTAAGGGAGCCTTATAGGCTGCAATTAGGAAAAACTAGGGATTTAAAACGCTAGAACGTGGCGCAGTTTAGATATAATAGGTATAGCTTAGTAGCTATACTTTAAGTCGAACATACTAAATAAACCTATTCTTAGATCTAAGAGTCTATTATAAAGCTTTAATAATAACGGGATAGTAGTGCCTAGCAAGTCTTCGTTAACGTTATAATAGTTAATTATTAATCGTATTTCGGCCTATAAGTTAGACTCGTCCTTAATTACTATAATAGGTTCCGCCGACTATTAGCTTAACTTACTATTAGCCGCTACTATATACTTATAGATTCCTAAGTTAATATTCTTACGAATAATTTTATTTATCTAGTATTATTCTAAAGCACTCTATCTTTTCTTCCTACTACGGCACTATAGTTTAGTTCCTAGTATAATCCTTAGGTAATATAGGAATAAGTTTATAGGTGGCATATCGCGTGTATCCCGACCCTTAAGATTACGATAAGTATAGAACGTGCGTATAATCTCCTCTCTTAAGTGATCCGGGACTAAAGGTCTAAGCGTAATACTATAGGCGTTAAACTATACTATAACTAAACATTTATTAATAGAATTATTAATTTCTCGTCGCTAAACTCTCCTTTATATTAGGAATAGTAACGCCGATAGCCTATCTGCTTATAGCCTAGGCTAGTATTATCTACTTAACCGTTATTTAGTTATAGGTCTAGTAACTAGATCGCTCTGTAATTATTAGGGACTATTAAGTACGGTCTCTATAGCAGCTATAGTTAAGGAAAAAAGATTAGAATCGACGAGGGGGCAATAGTAAGAAGTAAGAGTATAATTTATATAAAAATCTATCTAAGTTTATATATATATAGCCTACCTTATTAATTTAGGGGCGTAGCTTATAAATAAAGTAATCGGGTTTATAATAAAATATATAAAGTCTAAACTAATAATAATATTTCTAGTTAGCTATAGTTTTATAACCTGCTTAAGTCGGCGCTAATAACTTAGTTTAATAATTTAATCTAGTTATCGTTATTATTCTTAGAAGTTAAGTCCTTAGAAGAGGTATCGGAGTTATTCTTATTATCGCTATCTATATCTTCGGACGTTAATTTAGGGAGCCTAACAAACTTCCTTAAGATAGGCAGGGCGTTAGGCGCCAGGACTAACTTCTATCTTAGCAATATAGCTATTTACGGGCCTTATAAGGCTACCGGTATATTACCTTAATTACGATCTCTAATTATTAAAGTGCCGGTCTTAATATAGATAACGGCGTTAACGTTAAAGAGCTAAGGCATACCTAATAGAAGGGGTAAGTTATCGACCACGTTATTATTTTTAGGCTTAACGATCGCCTAGATTTCTCTAATTACCTTAGAGACGTTTATATTTAAGATAGCAAAGTTATAAATAAGAATACGCGATCTATCCGCGACTTTTATAGCTAGCTTGCTAAACTTAATATCCTTCAGGTCTATAATAGGGATCTTATTACGATTAGCAAAGTTATAGTTAATAAAACTTACCTAAGACCCTTAGTTTACTATTATATTCTTATCTGCTAGCTTTAGGGATTTATTTTTACTATTAACTTAGAATAAGATAGTATATAGAACTCTAAAGGTCTTGCAATCTCTAGTTTCTTTAATTAAACAGGTGTTTATATCTTGCCTAGCTAAGTTAACTCTATTACTGCTAATATACACTGCTTTAGACTTGCCCTTGCCCTTACCTTTAGCTTTTATCTTAATAAAGGTCTATCTCTTACGTAACGAGAGATACCTAAATTGCTTAGCCCCTTCTAGACTTACCTGCTAGAAATCTACCAGATTAATAAGCATAATAAATCTCTTCGCTAGTTTAATCTAATTAATATTACCTAGGCTATCTCTTACCTAGACTTCTGCTAAACCCTTAGCCCTCTTTTTCTTATTAGCTATTATACTCTTCTTAGCACTTAATAGTCCTAGCTAATTAGGCACTTTAGGCGTTTTATAATATAAGGTTACCTCTAGGTCTAAATTATTCTTAAATATTTCCTCTAAGAGTATCGGGTTAATTAATCTCTTTTTAATCGGTAGTTTACTAAGTCTAGCTACTATAACTAATACTATAAGTGCGTTACGAACTATCTTACTAAGTTTAACGTTATCTCTATCTATTATAGTAAGTAATTAGAGCTTACGAGCTATAATATTAGTATTATTAATACTACCTATATTACCTTATACGGACTTATTAATTCCTAAACTAATAATATTAGAATAAACGTTCCTACTACTATCTATAGGTATATCGTAGAGTTTATTAATTAAACCTTAGCAGAGGTTCCGTTCTAAGAGGTCTTAATATCTAAGGTCGACTTAGTGCGCCGTAATAGCCTAGGTTATTAGTAGAGGTGCAGTAATTACCTATTAAAGGGGCTTCGGGCCTCTGCTAACTACGGTTAAACCTCTTAAGATATCTTTCTCCTAACCTTAAAGCTACTACGCTTCGGGAGTAATATAAGACGTAGCGTAGTGCTTAGGTTGCCCGTATTTAAAGTAAATAACCTAATCTAGTAAAAGGGAAAGTAAACTATTTATATATATATTAGTCGAGTCTTTTAGGTTTGCCTAGTTAACTTATCTGCTATTATTGCTACCACGGCCTCCGCGATAGCCTCCGCGATACTTACTCTAGCGGTTATTCTAGCGGTAGTTATTTAAAGAGCGATAAGACTTACCTCGACCTCCACGATAGGTCCTACGATTTAAGCTATTAAGATAATCTATCTAGTCTAGACGAACGTTATCTCTAGGATATCCCGTCTAGTTAGGTTAGTCTTAGTAGCTTACTATAGTTATATTAGCAGTAGCTTAGGGAGTTAATACTTACTAACGGGGCTTATATCCTAGTCTCTCCTTAACTAATATATTAGGGGAGTAACTAAACTTCTCTTAGAAAAGCTATCGTATAATTAAGGCCGTTGCTGCTTACTTACGGGCCTAGCGCTTAACTTATTCTATAAGACGAATATCCTTAGCTGCCTAGACGATATCCTATATTTCTATAAGACTTAAAGCTATTATAGCTTATTAAGCAGTTATAATATATTAAAGTTTTTAGTTAGCTATGCCCGTAATAAACTTTTAGATAATTATACTAAGGATAGCTATCTCTAATAGGGGAAGGACTTATATAGCCGATACTCGGTCTTATCCCCTAATAAACCGAAGTATCTAGCGAGTGCGATTATAGTACGTTTAAAGCGACTTACTATCTTACTAGCCGAATATTATTAGCACTCGAGGTTACTATAAGATATAATTTAGAGTAAATCTCTCCTTAAGTAATATTTGCAAAACCTTTAGGTCTACTTTAGTTATTATACTATTTCTAGTATTAATATAAACGTTATAGAGTAACGTATTGCTGTTAATAAAGTCGGCGGCTACGCTTACTAAGCTAATATTAATTACTCGGATTTTATCGTTATAGTAAGGTATATTACTATTAAGGCGAATAAAGGCGAGGTCGATTACCTCTAGCTAGCGATAGGCGCTATATATCCTATCGAACTTACTAATATCTGCCTAAGTTAGTGGCTTAATCTATCGGCTATTCCCACTATCCTAGTAAAGCTAATTATAAGAAGTTATAAGATTTAGTTAAAGCCGATACTTGCCGAGGGCATATATAGCTAATGCTTTTATAATAACGTTATTTAGAAAGATTAGTTTTAGGTTATAGAATAGAGTAGGGAAAAGGGACGAGGCACGAAAAACGAAGGCTAAGTTAATTTAGTATATATTAAAGGTTTTATATATATATATATATAAAGAAAGAGAAAAAGAATAAGATAATAAAGAGTAGAAAAGGGGGCAATTCGTGTCTTATCGAAGAAGGAGCTAATATAGTTAGTAAGGCAAGACTTATCTATTATCTCCTTTAATTAAGGTAGGCGACGTAGTAAGATTACCTTATTAATCTATATAATTTCCCGATTATTAAGCGAATTACTATTAGGAAGGAACTTAATTGCCGAGCAGGCAGGTTAGTTAGAAAAGGGGCAAAATAAGGTTCTTAGTAATATCTTAGAAGCCTTAAGTTTATTATTATATTAAGTTAAGTATAGTCGCGTTCCTAAGCGTATACGGTAATCGGCAATTAGTGCTAAGAGATTAATCCCCCCCCCCTATCTCGGTTACTAGCTAGATAGGTTAACGGCGGAGGGATTAAATAAACTAATTATAGGCATAAGAAATAAGCTTAATACGAAGATTAATAAGTGCCCTTATTAATTAATATATATATATATCCTCTAGGAATAACTGCCCCCTATATAGGCAGTTAAGTAAGTATTAGTTATATAACTAAAATAATATAATCCCCTTTTAACCTTCCCCCTCTAGCTGCCTATAAGTATAGTACGTACCTATTTATTAGTAAGATACGCCGCAGTGCGCACCTCTCTATAAACCTACTTCGCCCGTCGGCAATAGCCGGTACGTACCTAACTACTCTACTTTTAACGATATTTTATAAAAATATAACTATTATTAGTTTTTTTTACTATATTGCTAGGGCTAAAAGTTAGATATAAAAGACCGGGCGGAGGAAGCCGTAAGAGGTAGAGAGAAACTAAATACTTCCACTAATATTCTTATAACTATTACGGATATTTATAGACGCCGCGAAATAAGTTATAAAGATTAGAAATATAAATAGTTTAGCGATAGTAAGAGATATACGAAAATAAAACGGATATTAAATAAGTATAGAACGTAATAAAAGACTATTAGAGAGTTTAATTAAATAATATATTAAGCTTCCCTTTCTTTTAAAAGCTTTAGGGGATTAGGATATAAGGGGCGCTTAAGGGTTAAGATAGGATAGCGGCTATTACTAAGTATATAGCGTAGTTTAGTTTCCGTAGAAGATAAAGGAATTAAGCAGTATAGCTATCTTAAAAGTCGTATATCGTAAATTAAGTATTAAAAGGTACTTATAGCAAAATTTCTACTAAATAGGATTATAGCTTTATCTTAAACCTTATACCTTTATATAACGAATTACTTATTTAAATACTAGTTTAGAGAACTAAGGCTATTAATAAAGTAGTTATTACCTTACTTCTCCTCGTTTCCTTCGTCTTTTTATAAAAAATAACTTCCTAGGAGAATTACTATTAGGCTTATGCCTATTTAGCTAAAGATCGCCTCTTCTATTAGTTAAAGAC
>PDHQ01000727.1:0-10295 GCA_003339415.1 Ophiocordyceps camponoti-saundersi (nom. inval.)
TCGTCGCCGCTGCCTGCCCTGCTAAAAGAGAAGAGGAAGAGAAGGAGAGGCGAAGAGAAGAAGGGAAGAAGATAAGAGGGGAGGGTTTAGGAAAGGAGAAGGCCTTTTATATCTTTTCCGGCTAGGTCGTTATATAACCTACCGTTCTTTACGAGGAAGAGAATATCGTTACTTTATTTATCTTTGCCTTTTACGGCTTCTTGCGCCCGGTCTTTTATATCTAACTTTTCGCCCTTACGATATAGTAAAAACTAATAATAATTATATTTTTATAAAATATCGTTAAAAGTGGAGTACTGCAGTATATACCGGCTATTACTAATAGATAAAGTAAGTTTATAAAGGGGTACGTACCGCTATATATTTTACTAATACGGGTACGTTATATTACGAGAATATAAGTAGAAGTATATAGAAACGATATAATATTTTAAGTTTTATCTAAAAATATAGTTAGGACCTATATCCTTTTTTAAAGTAGCGAGTACGGAATATAACGCCCCGATCCCCCTACTTAGATATATACTTATAATTATTTTATAATAACTATTTCCTTTTTTAGTTTTTAGCCCTTATTAATAATACTAATACCTACTTTCTAGGTATATATAAGGGAGGCATTTTCCTATATATATATACGTAATATACCCCCTAGCTTATAAGCTTATTTAGACGTATCTAATAAGCTTAAAAATTATTTTTAAAGATCGTAAGAATAAATTATCTAAACCCTTAAAAGAAAAAAATATAGGAAAAGACTATAGGTACGTATCTTTTGCACCTCTAAATTAGTTAGGCTAGATAAGTTATCTAGGGCGGGTATAGAAAGCTTCTCTCTTTTCCTTTCTCTCTTTTCTCTTTTCTTCCTCCTTTATCCTTATCTTCTTCTTTTCTTACGGTTATTTTTTTATTTTATATAGCTTTTTTTAGAAAAGACTATAGATCTTATAAGTAACTTAAATTTTCTATCCGCCCGCGATCGTAGTATCTAAGGGAGGTATCGCCTCTTCGAGCTTCTAACTATAAACCTATTAATAATATCGTTTATAACCGCACTAAGCGTAAACGTAGGTATTCGCCTGCGGATTTCTTATACTATAAAATAATATATTTTTCCCTTATAGGATTCTAAGCGCTAGGTACTTTTAAAGCCTACTATCGATATTATTCTTAGGGCTAAGATTACTATATCGGCTAGGGACGTTTACCTTAAGATTTTACGTAATTTTAGATATTTTAGGGCGATTATTATTTAGAGTTATAGCACGCGGAACTTACCGCCTTACCTTAAATACCGTCGCCTACGTACCGGGGCTTACCTTTTTTAGCGTTACGCCTCTCTCCCTAGCTTTTAGTATAGCGCTTACGCTAGTTACGTCTAGGCTAGATAAGGACGATATTACTCTTTTTAGCGTGCCGCGTAAGCGGTCGGTTCGATAAGTTAACTAGCTATTACTATTCCTAACGATAATAATATTATTAAGGATAGAGAAGTAATTAAGATAGAGGATACTCCGGAGGCTAAAAATAAGTAAGATAGTCTTTTATCGGGTTTATATTTTAAATACGCTATATACTAGCCTGCTAGCATACTATACCCCTATTACCTAACTCCTACTTAGTAAGCTTAGGTTATAGTAAAGAAGACCCGTCGGTTAAGAGGAGGTATTTAGACCTTTAGATAGTAGAAACGTTTATAGGTAGTAAATATAGAAGAATAACGCCTACGTAAATATATTAAAAATAAAAGGAAAAAAAAAAAAAATAAACGTTTTTCCTAGCTAAGACTTTTAAGTATAACTCGGATTAGATAGAGTAGACTAGGCTTATAACTATTACGAGGATACGAGTTAAGGTATTTAGAAATAATATAGTATCTTGAGTCTTGTCTAAAAACGTAGTCGGAACCTATATCCTTTTTTATAATTAGGAAATACGCATAATAACGCCTTAGTCTTACCCGTCCGATATCTGCCTCTAACTATTTTAATAGCGACTATTTCCTTTTTTAGGTTTTTAGCCCTTATTTATAAGGCTAATACCTATTTTCACGGTATAAAGGAGGCATTTTCTTATGCACGTATGCGTAATATACCCCCCTTAAGCTTATAAGCTTATTTAGAAGTATCTAATAAGCCTTAAAAATAACTTTAAAGATCGTAAGATAAGATTATTAAAACCTTTAAGAGAAAACTTATAGGAAAAGACTATAAGTACGTATCTTCTACACCTATTAAATTAGTAAAGCTAGCTAAGTTATCTAGGCATAATATAAAATGCCCTCTTCTCTTCCTCTCTCTCTCTTCCTCTTTCTTCTTCCTTTATCCTTTTCTTCTTCTTTCGCAGGCAGTTTTCTAGTTATTCCTTCACTTCTTCCTTTTCCGAGATAGATATTATAAGTCCTTAAGACTTAGGTATATACGGAAGATATCGCCTTATTAAGGTTCCGATAGCTTATCCTTAGATACTAGCTATAATAATAACCTTATCTATTAATATAAGTCTCTGCCTTAGATTCCCCGTATTCCTAATACTTAGAAATAATATAAAATACCTTTTTAGGATATAAAGCGTCGTGCGCTTACTATGCCCGCGGTTAGCGTAATACTTTAAGCTAAAATTACGGCTATACTATAACTTATAGTAAATTAAGTTTTAAGAGATAACGGATATTTTCGCTTACTTCTAGTTTAAAGCTATAGTGCTAAGAACGCGACTCTATGCGAAAAATGCTCTTATCTACGTATACGCGCCTATCCCTTTAAGTTATATATTTTATTACCCGGTTTCTAGCATAATGCTTATAGCTTATATATTTAAGCTAGATAAGGTTATTATTACTTATTATAGCGTCTAATCGAAACGGCTAGGTTAACGGGGTTAGGGGGGTTTACGATCGCTAATAACGATAAAATTACGGAGGACCGTAAGATTATTAAACTTAAAAATACTATAGATATTTAAAATAGAGATAGGCAAATAGTTCTCCTATTACTATAATATCTAAAGCACGCTACGCGCTAGCTAGCTTTAATACTATACTTATATCCCTTAACTTAGGCTTAGTAAGCTTAGGTAAATACGGAGAAGAAACGTTAGTAGGGAAATAAACTAGTCCTTTATATAGAAAAGATAATATTAGGTAGTAAATATAAAAGATAGCGACTATAATAATAATAATATAAAATAGTAGTTAAAATAAACTTTATAATAATAAAGGGGAACTATATAAACGATTAGCGTATTAGGTAAATTTATCTTAAATCTAAGTTCGTTTTAGAACTTCTTAAATAATTATCCTTAAAGAGGTTTTATAAAATAATCTCTAACCTTCGCGGAAGTTTATATCTAAGCGATCTCTATATAATTTACTTAAATATTATATCGTAACTAATACTAATAAATATTAAAATATCGTATCTTAGTTAATAGCTTTAATATAATTAGTAATATATAGTATAAAAGTATAAGGTTTAAAATAAAGTTATAATTCTATTTAGTAGAGTTTTTACTATAAGTCCTCTCTAAGACTTTACTTACTATATACGACTTTTAAGATAGCTATAAAAATAAGTTTAATAGCTAATTCTTACTTAGTTTTTCCTCTCTTAAGGGAAACTAAACTGCACTATATACTTAGTTATAACCGCTCCCTCGTCTTAAGCGCCTTTTATAATTCTTATCTTCGGAAGCTCTTAGGAGGAAGGAAAGGTTTTAAGAACTATTTAATTCTACTTAGGATAAGTCCTTAATAATATTTTATCCTAGCTTCGCGTTTATTTTCTTTCAGCTTAACTATTACCGCCGCTAAAGTACGATTCTACTCGTATATAATCTTAAAAGCTTAACGAATACCGCTAATAGCTTTATTACTCGCTATAGGCGCCCCCTAGGAGGGCCGCCGGAGGCAGGTTAGGGTTAGGGTTAGGCCTGCCGCAGGCACCCCCCGGGAGGGCGCCGAAGGCGGTTAGGGTTAGGGTTAGGGCTAGGGTTAGGGTTAGATATTATATATATTAATTTCCGGGTTCTAAACACTATCTTTTAGTATATAGAAAAAATAGGATTATTAGTTTAGTTACTTAGTCTCTCTTTTAAAAAAAAAATAAATAAATATATTAAGTTATTACTTATTTTTCTTTTATATTTTTAATAGTAAGATATATATATAAAAAATATATAAATAATTTAACAATTATAATACTAGCTTTTATAATATATTTAGCGTAATATAATATTATTTATAAATTAATACTATATATTATTATAGAAGGAAAAAGTATAATAAAGTTATAAGATACCCTAAGCAAGCGTAGCAGATACTTACCGGGCGTGACTTTCTAGGTAACTTATATCTTTAACTAATATAAGGGGATCTCTTATTATAAGGCGGTAAGCTAGATAGTAATTATCTATTAGGATAATAATAGTAACTTAGTTTTATATATAAAGATAAGAGAAATAAGAGAAAGGAAGAAGGGAACTACTTAATTAGACTTTTAATATCTTAAAATAACTGCTTAAATTAGTAACTTATTATAAAAGGTTTAAGGTTTAAAAGAAGTTATAATTCTATTTACTAGAGTTTTTACCCTAAGTCTTCTCTAAGACTTAACTTACGTATTATAACTTTAAGATATCTGCGAAGACAAGGTTAAGGTTAATTCTTGCTTAATTCCTTCCTTACTTAAGGGAAACTAACTATACTATATACCTTATAATAGCTTATATCTTATCTTAATTACCTTTCTTCTTCTAATCCTCGGAAGCTCTTAAGAGAAGAAATATTTAATAAAAGTATTTAATTAGAAACTTATAAGCCCCTATTAGCTCCTAAGCTAAGGCTAACGCGTGGTTTTTTTCTTTAATATATCTACTACCGCCGCTAAACTCTCTATATACGAAATATCTTAATAATATAACGCCGTATCTTTATTTACGTTAGCAGTATAGTCGGCCTAATCTTCTTATACTTAAACTATTCTCTAATCGCTATATCTTACCGATAAGACCTAATATATATATACCTAAACCTAATAAAGAAAATAATAGTTTAGTTACGGACGCTATATTATATTTCCGGTCGATATATACCTTAAACTTACTTCTAGTTACTTTATTAAGACTAATAGTAAAGAAGATTAGAAATATTAGCTTAACGAAGATAAGCTCCTCCGATTTCGGGCTTAATAGTATTAAAATAACTAGAAAAAAAAACACTACCTACTAACTAGGCCTTAAACGACTCTTATAAGATTATAAGCGGAGGATAAACTTAGTTTAGGTCGTAAAACTATAAGCTTCTTTTAAGCTAAAGAGCCTACTATATCTCCGAATATAACTTATTTCCTTACGCTTTATAAAATAATCGCCTCCTTAAATAATAACCTAGCCGATAAAGTAATAGTTAGTTCGCACTTAAAAACGCGTAGTAATTCTGCTCTCTTATAAGTTATAACTAATTATAAAAAATATATTACTAATAGCAGCTTTAGCGAAATTCTTCCCTCCCCCCCCCTTTTATTTTATACGATATCGACGAAGTATATCTTAATACTTCTATCTTTATCTTTCTAAATAAACTTATTTTTAACGTTCCGATACTATTAACCTTAAACGCGTATAGTATATACTTAAGCGCCTTAATTATTAGTCCTAAACTATAACCTTACCTTAAGATATATATTCTAACCTCTTAGCTAAACCCTTCGGCGCTTAAGAAGGCTCTCTCTAAGGATATACTACCCGGAATCGGAAAGTAATACCCGTCTATATTAGAGTATAACTATCGCCCTCTTTACTATAACTCCGGGCACGCCTAATATACTTTAAAAGTAGCCTACTAATATTATTTAACTATAAAGCTAGATCCTTTATCTTCTATACTCTCCTACCCGTAATACTAATTTATATCTTAATATTATTTTATTAAAAGTAACCGCCCTTCGAAATAATAGTTTATCTTAGGATTTTTAAACTAAGCGGTAAGGCCGCTTTAGAACCCTTATCGTCACGCCTTAATAGGACGACTTATAATCGTAAAAAGAGTAGGACTATCTTAATCCCCTTAATATCCTTAGATATATTACGTATACGAGACTATTATTCTTTTTAATAAACTATATATTAACTCTTATTTATATATAAGTTTTTTAATAAAGCTATACCTTTTTTAATAAAAAAAAATATATCCGAAGTCTATTTAAACTTTTTCCGCGTTCCTATATATAAGTTATATATTACCCTTTTAATAATATCTTACCCTAATAATTAACTATTTTTTAGCGTTCTATATTTTCTAACGAGTTTTTCGATTCTCTTCTCTTTCTTTAAGATAAAAAAAAAGTAAGAGTTCTCCCCTATATTATCTCCGCTCTTTATAATATAAAGATTTATAAATATTCTAATCCTATTTTATATCTTCCCTTACTATATATATATTATCTATTACGCCTGCAGGTATAGCTAAAAATCGTAAACTTTCTCCTACTCCCCTAAACTTAAGTAACCTAATCGACTTAATATCTTACGCCTTTTTACCCTCCCCTTATAACGCGACGGACATATCCTATACCTCTCCTCTCTCGCTTTTTACCCTAATACTTATAAAGCTCCGCGAGAAGTATAATATTAAAGAGGCCGTATTATTTACTATTCTTACCGCTATTAATAACGCTATCTTACCCTTTACTAAAGGAAGCGGAGATATATATACTAATCTCCTCGCCTATATTATTAGGAATATACTATATCGCGTTAGATACGATCGCGCGTAGCACGTCGACGACCTTTATAATAAATAATAAGATTATAGGTTTATAATAAATCCGCCTCGCTGCTTATCTCCTCCTAATATCGAATCTTCTCTAACGGCCCCCCTTACCTATACTATTAAGCTAATAGCCCGGAACTTAGTATAGTTTATTAATATAATATCCGTCCTATTACGCTTATAATATTAACCTTATTTTATCCTTCCTCTCTCTTTTTACTCGTTATCTTACTTTACGTAATATATTTCTTTTCTATTAAGCGCCTCCTACCCCTCGCTACTACTATTAGTTACTATAATTCTTATTTTTAATATATATATATTATAGAAAAAAAATGCTAAATTATATAAGTAATATCCTACCCTATATATACTATTAAAATATCCTATCTTAACTACTTTTATAGCCTAATCCTTAGAAGCCCTCGCGAGAAGAGAGCCGTTAAGCGACTATTTAAACAAACCCTATATTAGCCCCTTATAGCTCCCTAGGTAAGGGTAACGCTAATTTTTTTTTTTCCTTAGGTATCTTAGCTATCGCCGCTAAACTATTACCGTAGTAATCTTAATCTTACCGTTATATATATAATAAGGAAGGAGTATTAAGAAATAAGGAAAGAAAATAATAGAGGATTATAGAGCTATTATAGCTATTATATATAGAATAGATAAAGGGGAAAGAATAAGTAAAAAAATAAAGGGAAAGCGAATAATCGTTAAGCTATACCTTATAGGCTATCTATAATAAATTATATATCTCTTATTTCCGTCCTCTTAGATATAGGGGCATATATCTAGGAGCTAAATAAGCCGGAATCTTAGTTTTTACGGATTTAGCAGGTATCGTTTTTAAAACCCCCGGAGTCTAAGCCTTAAGCTTTTCTAGTTTATATTTCTCTCTTAGGACCGCGGCTTTATTCCTTATAACTATTAACCTCCTACCTAGTTTAGAAGGTCTTATTATTATAACTCCGGGGGTCTTCGCCTTAAACCTGCCGACTAGGTTCTTCCTTATTATAATAGCGGTTTTTTCCTTTACGATTATTAACTTACCGTCTAGTTCGGAAGATTTCCTTTCTTTAACTACTAGAGTCTCGGCCTTACAAGTATTAACTAAGATCTTCGTAGTTTACGTCGCGGGTTTATCCTTTATAACTCTAGACTCTTCCTTTATATTAGAATATATAGTATTTATAGCCGCCGTAGTCTCCGGCTTAGGCGTGCTAACCTTATTCTTCGTAATTATAGTCCCGCTTTCGTTCTTCTCGACTACGGACTTATCCTCTAGTTTAGAACGTATAGTTTTTATAACCGCTATTATCTCCGGCTTAGGCGTATTAACCTCGTTCTTCGTAGCTATTATCGCGATTTCGTTCTTTTTAACTCCGGTCTTCTCCTCTATTAGTATTATCGCTATATCCTCCCCTCGTAAATCGTCTATAGCTCTATCTTCTACCCTATACTAGTTAGTAAGTATCGTCTTTACCGTTATTATCTTTAAGGCTTATAAGCGATAGTCTTAAATTTCTATTATATAATAATTATTATAAGAGGGCTTTTATTATAGAAGGTAGCGAATAAGTATAATATAGTCGGTAAGTATAATAATAAAAAATCTAAGCTACGCTATCTAGCTATTTAAGCTACTAGCTTAGTTACGTAAGTACTAAGAACTTAGATATCTAGCGTAAGCTATAATTTAAAATCTTATATATTATTAAGTATAACTATATAACTTATTACTTCTTAGTTTATAATTAAAATTATCCGATACCTCCTAATACTATATATACCTAATCTAATTCCGATTTATAATTTTAGACCTCCTATTTAGACGACTTTAACTTATTTTCTATAAACTCTATTTATAGTCTTTCACCTACTCTTTCTTTAACCCCTATATTCCGTACCTTAAAGCTATTAATCTTAAGTTCTAAGATATACTCAGTATCTAAGTAAATAATTATTATTATTACTTAAAATATTTATTTATTATATAACTATATATTATCTTATACTATATAAAAGAAATACTATATTTATAGCTAAAGATAAGAGAAATAAGATAATAGAAGATATAAACCGCTATATTAAACTCTTAGTATTCTAAAATAATTACTTAAATTAGTAGCTTTTAGCGAAAAGGGGTAAGGTTTAAAACGATATTATAATTCCGTTTAGTAGAGTTTTTACCCTAAGTCTTCTCTAAAACTTAACTTGCGATTTATAACTTTTATAATATCTATAAAGATAAGGTTAAGGGCTAAATCTTATTTAATTCCTTCCTCTCTCGAGGGAAACTAATATACGCTATATACCTAAGTATAGCCCCTATCTTATCCTAATTACCTTCTATTTCCTAATCCTTAGAAGCCCTTAAGGGAAAAAAAAAAAAAGAGTTTAAAGAAGTATTTAATTAAACTCTATATAAACCTCTTATATTTCCCTAGCTAGGACTAACACGTTTTTTTATCGTAAACTTAGTAATATTATTATAATCGTTAGGGTTAAACTATATATTATCGTATATTATAACCTTTTATATTAGACTAACTATTTTAGTGCGGGAGGTCTATTACCGTAGTTTTTAACTAAGTTAAGGCGGAATCTTTAGTTATATCCTCTAAGCGGGTAAGACCGTAAGCTAGATAGTAAATTTCTATAAATAAGGTTATTAAAAGTCGAGTTTCTATATAATAATAAGAGAAATTATAAGAATAATATTAGGAATAATTTAATTAAGTTCTTAAAGTCTTATAGTAAACGTCTAATATAGTAATCCGCTATATAAAAGGTAAGGTTTAAGGTAAAGCTATAATTCCGTCCGCTAGAGTTTTTATTATAAGTTTACCTAAGGCTTAATTTATAATATACGATTTCGATAATATATCTAAAGAAGAGCTCTAGGGCTAATTACTTGCCTAATTTCTTCCTTACTTAAGGGAAACTAAACTACTCTATATACTTTAAAAAAACTATTTAATTAAGTATAAAAAAAAAAACTTTAGAATAAGTATTTAAATTAGTAATCTATAATATAAAGGTATAGGATTTATAACGAAGTTATAATTCCGTTTTTCTAAAATCTTTACTATAAGTCCTTTCTAAGACTTAACTTACTATATATTACTTTTAAGATAGCTATAAAGATAAGGTTAGGGGCTAATTATTCCTTAATTTCTTCCTCTTTTTAAGGGAAACTAATCTATACTATATCTTCCTAATAGCCTCTATCCTATCTTAACCCTTTTTATATCCTAGTCCTCGGAGGCTCTTAGGGGGGCGGAGGCGTTAAGATACTATTTAATCTAACCCTATATAAGCTCCTAAGAGCTCCCTAGCTAATGTTAATATATATTTTATCTCTTCTATATATCGGCCACCGCCGTAAACTAGTTTATAATAATCGCCTTCCTATCTTAACCGCTTTTTATATTAATCCCTAAAAGGTTTTATAAAAAAAAAAAAAAAAAAATAGTTTAGGGATTTTACTAAGCGCTATATAAGTCCCTAATATTTTTTTTTT